>JAOUQT010115131.1:0-19352 GCA_025769995.1 Xyliphius kryptos | reverse complement strand
TGTTGTAGGGAGGTCATACAGGCACGTGGAGGACACACACACTACTGAGCCTCATTTGAACTTGTCTTGAGAAATTTAACTGAAGTTGGATCAGCCGGTCATTTGATTTTGATTCCAGATCCAGACCTCCATCAGATCATCATTTACATTTTGATCATTTTTTTTTCTCAACACATTCCACTCTCTACTAAATAAAGATTTTACACTGAAATATTTCATTTATTTAGATCTAGAACGTGGTATTTTAGTGTCCCTTTAGTTTTTTAAACAGTGTGTATAAACTCCAAAGCCATCACTCATTCAAGAACAACTGCCCATCAACTTTCAGGTTGTTATCAGGGGATCAATAAAGTAAGTATCGATCGATCGCTGTGAACACACTCTTTCTTAATTTTCATGTAGAAGTTAAAATTACTTTTAAATCATCCTTAAACAGCAGAGGTGTGTTTTTGATTCTGAGCTCAACCAGAGAAGTGAGAGACCTCTGTTACGATGCAGGAGTTCAGAAGAAAGTAGAACAGCCCTCACGTGGTCACTGCTTCAGGACAAGGTTGTATTTCAGGATCGCTGCTCAGAAAGACACATTCTTCTTAAAGTTCTGACTCATTAAATAATAACAGAGTAAATCACTGGTTCTTTGAAAATCAAGGAAACAAACAGAGTCACAGAGTTTGGTAAATGTTTTTAAAAATATACAAATGAATTTAAAAAAAGACTTGAACACAACAAAGCGATTCATTTGAATAAGTTACAGCGAGGTACAGTATAGATGATCTCCCTCAGGAGGCTGAGCAGAGGTGAAGCTAAGTGCATGAGGCAGTCGGGCAGTTCGTTTGAGGACGTTTGGTCTGTAGTGTACGGTACTGTCCAGGCGAAAGTACAGACGAAATCTTACAGTATCAACATCCAACATCCTTCAACAGCGCTGTCATAAACTTTCATCTTAACAACAAAACCCCACAGAGCTGCAGTCCAGTTTACAGTCCAGCAATAAATATGTACCAGGTTTAGTTTTAAAGTCGACGTCCTGGTTTTTAAATATAATATCCAGAAAGCGTGATGGAGAGGAAGTGCAGAGTCCACCGTGTGCCGCCCTCACGAGTCCACCTTCCCGTACGTCCCATCCGGCGGGCGGTAGATTTTAGGGAAGGCCATCAGCTGCAGCATGTTGAATGCGTATTTCCTGCATTTAATATTCTTTTGCACATTTTCAATCCGGCAGCCTTCTCTGATTGCAGGAGGATGAGGAAGAGAAGGAAAAGGATGATGTTACAGTCAGGAGAGAGAGGAAGAGCGCTGCTGAGAACCGATATCTACATTCACAACTCAATAAAGAAATACAATCCTGAAATGACATCACACAACACAGAAACCTGTTCACAAACATCTAGAACTTTACAATTTCTCTGAATGGAAACTGAGTGGAGCGTAAAATCAGTTTTATTTTATTTTTATTATAAAAATGTGCGCAGGGCTGATGGTGCTGCACTTCAGCTGGTTTTCCCTAAAACGACTGACTGTGTTGTTCTCTCATTTATAAGTCGCTTTGGATGAAAGCATCTGTTTAAGGTCTAAATGTAAACGTTATATCTGATGACTGTGATTTTAGAGCTCAACCGTTCTCTCTCCACACGTCCTCGTTTTGTTCTAAAGCTGGGATTTGAAGCTGTGCATCAGGAAACCTTGAGATGAATTTTTACAGAAATCCAAAAATAAAACACAGCAGTAAAGCAGAACCGTCAGTCTTTAGAAATGTTTTAAATATTCACCCTCTAGAGCAGCGTTTCTCAAATGCTGGGTCTGAACCCAAACGTGGGTCACGGACCGTTTGTAGTAATGAATTCAGTGGAACCTCCGTTTGTGTTGACTTTGGATTTAATCGGCGTGATCACGTGACGTGGACGTGTCTCATTGCTCCCGTTAAGTTTCCCTTGAGAGGTGAAAGTGAAGTTGCCGTGGGAACAAGTTCGCAGCTGCAGCAGCGCATCAAAGAAAAGGAGCAGAAACACGATCGAGTGGAGAAGGAAATCATTTCCGTGTGTACGGAAAGTCGCCGTCCACCACAAGTTCCAATAATAAATTAAATAAGATCAAAACAGATCAAAACAGATCAAAACAAAAAAGAGAAATGTAAATACCATTCAGCTTTAATGTTAAACATGTATTTACATTAGTCTTTATTATTTATTCTTTATTTTGTTTCTATCATTGTATGTTGGAGTCTCGATAATGAACTAACTGGACTTTAATGGAAATAGTTTCTCAGATTTCGACCGGATTAACAACGAAAACAGAGGTTTCTTTTTCCTTTGTGTAACTATTTTTAAAAATAAATTTGTTTGGTTTGTACTCTGTAACGGTGACTCCAGGACAGAGACATTTGAGAACCTCTGCACCAGAGGGAGCGCATCAGTTTTGCTGACTTTACTGTTTTATAAGGAACCATGAATTTCCATGAAGTGGAAATCACACACAAAAACTAAAGCTATTCTATATTATTATATTAACAAACATATTATTATGAGCCAAATTACATTTCCTATTTTATTTAACTTGCCTTTTATTTTTTACAAACATCAGTTAGATGAGTGCTGCCTGAACCTCTGCAATATAAAACCAAATCCAATGCAAAGCAACTTCATGAACTAAAGAACAGTGAGATGAGAACCTGCCACTGCACCGAGTTTTATTATTATTATTATTCCTGTACAAAGAAAAACATAAAGTCTCCAAACTTTTGCATAAGACTGTGCAGTGTGACATACTGAAGGCAGTCTATACACTCCACACTCTATTCTATAAACATTAACATTAAGGCGCAGCGGGGAACCCTTTAGGCCCTCAGAGAACAGGACATTCAAAAATAATCCGTTGGTTATTGTATATAATCAGATTCATTCTTTAAACCTGGTTTTCAGTTTGTTTTGAATGTAAATGGGTCATTCGGACGACGCCCACTTGCCCGGTCTGAATTCTGCTGACCCCACAGTTACCGAAATCGCTTCAGACACAAGAACTGAAGTCGGACTGCTGACCGATTAAAACTTGCGTGGCTTTAAATTCAGAACTAACCAGAAAATCAAGTGAACTTCCCAGATCCTTACACTCTGAACGATGAACGAAAGCAGCGACAGCAAACGAGGAAGAAAGTGACACAGCGGGAGACGGGTTTGGTATAATCAGCTGTTTATTGATATTTTGCAAGCAGGAAAACAAGACTTAAGATAAGCCACACTACCAGCAGGTGAGAACTAACGAGAAGAAGAGCGATAGGATAGAAGTGGCGCGGCGCAGGCTTGTGATTGGCTACCGAGCCTGCCTCAGGGTCGTCCCAATGGGCACCCTCGCCCTGGGCCAGCCGGCTGCTGGGTGTGCCAAATCAGAAAAAAAGAGATACAGAGAGAGAAAGTGAGAGAGATCGCAGGTGTAAGAGGGGGTTAGTACAAGTGAACACAATCACATGTGTTTGGGTGTAATATGGATGTGGGGGGGCTGAAGGGGGCGAGAGTGAAATGAAGAGGCTTTTTATAAAACAAGACAAGAGACTCTCTGTTTGCTGGAATCTCTATTGTTCACTTTTAGGATGTGGCGGTCTGTTTTCTAACTGCTGTCCAGATTTAGTGTAAATAATCCCTTCATCTCAAACTTCAGCAGGATTATCAAAATGTCTCGCAGTTTTTAAATTGACAAAATTGGAGAGGAAACGGAGGGCGTTCCCATGCAAACGTCAACGTTAGCAATTCAGATAAAAAACAAATCTGATTGCAAATGAAATAGAAAGTGAATCCCGAGGTGAAACATCTGGCTGCTGTTTTTACTTACCGCTGTCCAGATCAGTGAAAATATTCCAACAGCGCTGAACCTCAACCTTCATCCAGATTTTATTCAACATCATAAACATCATGAAAGTTTGTATTTCAGATTAAAAAACTGCACATTTAGCATCACACAGCGGATGCGGCTTAATTTCCTGGTGGTCATCGTCTGACCTTCATGCTGAAGTTTTAAGGTCTTTACAAATACAGAGTTCCCTAAAGTGACGTGAACACTATACCACGCCTTACACCCATCGGGGGGTCAGATATCGGTACTTGGACACTGGCCTGCATCGGAATCTGCAGATTAAATGTTCAGAAGCATCTGATAGAAATATTCTGTTTAGTAAAATAACTTCAAGTCGATTTCTGGGCCTCTGTAAAACATGAGACGAGCTTTCAAGCAGATCTCTTAGAATAAGAATGAGATGAGATTCAGCACATCAACCCAAAACTAAAAAGCTTTTAAAGATCATGATTTATTTCGTTCCTGTGTGCATTTAAAAATGAACTCTATAGTTATATTTTTACAGAAAACTAATCGTTTGTGCTGCATCATTTCTATTCTCATAAATTCTTATTTATTCTTTATTAACGTTCAGATCCGTCTGTTGTTGTCAGTAGATGGTTAAACGTGAACTCTGTTGATCCTGAATCTGATCCAGAGCTCGTTTTGTTTTTCCATCTGTAAAGCCGCTCCGCCCTCATCAGCAGCAAAACGTGTGGAATTCAATCCGACCCGCATGCAGCTCTCATCCAGCTCTCAATAAGATCATGACAAGACGTCAGTTATGAAATGCCACATCAGATGACGTGTGGTTTCAAAAAACTATAAATAATATTTCTGTTTTGTAACAGGAGGAAGTTGTGCAACTCTGCACCGGGTTCTGTAGGACTTTAGAATTTATCATAATTACAAACGAGAACATTAGAAAGTTCAATTCACCTAAAAAGTGTTAAATAAACAGATAAATCAGAGCTTATGCAAAAGTATGGACTTGTTGCAATCAGACCATTCAACTCTTCTATCTCACAAACAGTTAAACAATGTAGGTTTACAACAGCACCACTGCACTTATTATTCATATTTTGTTATTATCATTATTATTGCATTTAAATTTAATACTAAGCGTTCTTGGCGAGCACAAAGCAGAAATTTTATTTTAAAAGAAAACCTGTTTCCTGATTGTACATATGACAATAAGTTCTCTTTGAATTCTTTGAATTCATCTAAAACGCTGGAACGTTAAAAATCAGGTGTTTGGCTCTTAATACACTTAACATCTACCGGATTAAAGAGGATCCTTATTAATAAATTAAGTTATAGTTTCATTGTAAAATTCTGCACGACCTCCCTCTGCGCTCAAACACAGCGTGGAGATAAACATATAGAATATTTAAGATGATCAACAGATTTGGCCGCATTTGTGAAACTGAAGCAGCTGGAAGTGACCTCTGTGACTCCCAGCAAATAAAACATGAACGTTAAATCTGATGTTTAGGTTGAATATACAGACTTACTCAGGTATCATTTACAAATTTCAACATTTCCTAAAATGAAGGATTAAATCTGCAGCAGAGTTCACGGGGACATTGTGTACTTTAATATTTTTTACCCTTACACCCGAAGAGTCTCGCCTTAATTTAAGGAATGCATTCACAGGGTTGCATAAACTGTATAAACTGGTCATGCCGGCCTGCCGCGCTTTTATGACCTAAACAAACCACGTCAACCGAACACTGCCCCACGGTGACACCAGCAAACACCGCAGGTTCCGGCAGGTGGGGTTTCCCTTTACGTTATCACATTCTAATTCCACCTCAGACTCATGTGGTGCAGTGAGGAGTGGTGTACCTGGTTCATTACGGTCATAGCTGCCGTGTTTTGATTACAGTTTGTAATCCAGGATCCTGGAGGAATGTGCACACCTATCTGTAAACGGGTTCTGACCGTATTTTCTTGTTAGGAACCAATTGGCGTGAACTATAAACACGCCGAACTTTTTAGTTTCAGTTTGATCAAACAGGATTAAAGAAATGCTCGTCATGGCGATCATACCGATCAGAGAACATCTGAAACCTGCTCCGAAGTTCCGTATGCGTACGGTCTGTGCAGCTGCGCCGCTAAACGTGATCCACAGGTTTATCAGATGTTATCAGCACAACACAGCCGAACAACAACTGAAAACGTGACGCTTTAAGGTCGCAGGTTCAAAGGAAGAAAACAAAAACAGAGTATCAACAAATTAAAATCAACAACCAGCCGCCATGAACACACACACACACACACACCGCTGACTAGTACTCCAACGCTGATACACACTGAGGTGAACACTGTGGGGGGAGTGCAGTCAGGTGTGAAATCATTAAGAAGGGTGGAGGTCCAGTCAACCCACAACACAACTGCAGACAAGCAACATCTATACCTGTAAACGCCGACGCCCCCCCCGACTCATCACTGACTCTCCCGCCTCCCGAGGACCTACAGAGCTCAAACTTGGCACCATCATTACCTCTGATGTTCTTGGAAAAACAGGTTCTTGTTTTCCTGCGTTCAATTCTTTATTCTCTATCGCCATCGAACGCAACACCTCAAATGGATTGGCGCTTGGCGAGAACCTATAAATCTGAAACTCAGCTCAGTCAATCCTTATGGTGTTCTTGGAAAACCTTCTGATATATTCCCGTTAGAAAGTGAGCATGTGGATGCTGTAGTCCCAACTCACACTATATACATTCCACATATACATTTCAGATGTTTAAACCTCCCTCTATAATAATACCTTCATTTAAATATATAACCTCCAAACTCCACCACTCATTCAAACACAACTGCCTTTCACTTTTACTTTGTTCTTCTTATATATATTTGTACTTCTGCAATCTGAGCAACTGTAACATCTGCAACTTCCCCTCAGGGATCAAAAAAGTATTGTGATGATCAGGTTCTCCACCGTAGCGCAGCGCGGCTGAATTGTGTGGATCATTATTGTGGTTCATGTCTTTGAAGTTTACTTATTTTTTAGATGATGATTACATTCAGTGATGATGTAACACTTTGCTTTGGTGTTTCTTTGTGTTTGATGTACAGACCTTTTGGAGGGAAAACAAGACCCTTAAAACCTCACCTTTCTGCAGATAAACCTTCATCATTGATGTAAAAGGAATTCATTCATCGTAAAAATCTATAACTATCTGAAGAGAGCGTGCGATGCTGTATGTGTAAAGACCTTTGTACAGCGCTCAGTGGTTCGGTTGGGGAGCTTAACAATCTGAAGGTTGTGGGTTCACGGCCCGAGTCCTGTGTAGTTACCGGTGTGGGCCCTTGAGTAAGGCCCTTACACCTCAGGGATGGTGCATCATAACTGTAAGTTATCAAGGTTCTTAAACCAAAGATTAAATAATCAGTTCAGGAGGTCTGTGTATAACTGGAGCTATATTAATAATGAGGCTGTATACAGGATGCTGTTGGAGTCAAACCAGCATGAAACAGAGGGGTGAGGTGTGGATGGAGGATGGAGGTGGAATTAAGCACCTAAACCAAGCAGAGCGCCTCCTACCTTCGCATGCAGTCCAGTGCTCGCACAAAGAAGTCTTTATGGAGCTGGTGCTCGTCCCTCAGCAGGGCGCATTGCTCCAGCGTCACCGACATGGACGTCCTGTCTTTGGCACTTTTGCAGCTGGTGAAGCGGATGCCGTTCAGCCGCCTGCAGATCTGACAACACAAAGCCAATTTTAGTTTTGAAGTGCCCTCGAATACGTGCAGAACGTGAATGACAGCAATGTGCATGTGACACGATAATCTCACCACCATCAGGGTTTTTTGTTGTTATAATTAAGAGAAACAAAAAGTATTGAGACAGCTTATTCTAAGATGCTTTCCTTTTTCCTTCACTTGACCACAAAGTCTTTTTGTGAGATTTTGATAATGATAAACTTTAAAAACCTGTCTGCAGCATCCTGTACCACTGATGGAGGAGGAGAGGATGAAGAACAGCCACTGTGCAGCAGCAGATGACCTACTGGCTTTGATTCTACATCCACAAGGTGGAGCTATAGGGTGGATGTGTGTAACACACCTGCACCAGCATGTGAGTGTGACTGCGGTACTGAGAACCATCCACTACCCTAATGACACCTGCTCTGTCCATGGTCCTGATCATCAGAGAACGCAGTAAAGGGGACGTACAGAGGACGTAGAGCAGGCACGCCCAAAGTCCGGACCATGGACCAATCACGGCCCGCAATCAGATTCCAAAAAGACCTCGACTTCAGTCTTATAACGTGTTATTTATGCTCGCTAGCTCCATCAGCATAAATCAATCATTAAATATCACAAATGTAATTCCTCCTTTTACCACATGATGGCATTCTAATCTGCCTTTGCTGTGCAGTTCAGTTAACATTCAGAGGCAGCTAGGGGGCAGAGGAGAGGCGTTTGATCATTTGTCATTAGTCTGTGATGAAGGCGCCGATGCGTCTGACCCAACTGCTGATTTTTAAAGAGCTGCTGCCGACGGGAATATGTACATTTCCTGAATGCACAGTATTCTGTACAGTGTGTTCAGTGTTGTCGGACTCTCCAGATCTGAAAGCTTTGAGTCTGTAGAGTTGTTCACGCCCGAGTGGCTGACGTTCGGTTACAAAAACTGAAGCTTATTGTGAGAATAGCTTTCTAACAGCGTGTCTTTAACATAACTGTGGGCCCCCGGGCATCTTCTCTTTATCCCACTTGGCCCTCTGGACTGGAGTGTGGCCCGGGGGGTCCGTACTGTTCCAGTAATCGCCTGTTATTTTGGGATCCCTGTTAAAGGAGGGCTTACCGCTCCAGCAAGCCACAGAATTTCCACATTCTTTCTTTTCTTGGTTACTACATTCTGTCCCAGTGTTTCCAGTAACTCTTTAACATCCGGTTGCGTCTGAAAATGGGGCAGACCTGTGAGAGACACAAAACCATGATAGGAATTATTTCTTGAAGAAGAACTCATGATGGTTGAACTGTTAAACAAACGCGCAAACGCTCAACGGATTCCATTTTTGAAATAATGATTAAATGGTGGACTGGTTTTTGACGTCAAGGGCGTCTCAGTGAGTGAGTGAGTGATACACACAGCGGAGCGTGTCCTCCACATGTAACCCATCCGTGCAGTCACACACACACACACACACACACACACACACACACACACACACAGAGAGAGAGAGTGCAGTGAGTCCACAACACCCAGGAAGCAACTGGCGTTAGGTGCCTTGCCCAGGGCACTTCAGCCATAGTACTTGGTGGGACCTGGAATCAAATCAGGAACCTTTAGGTCACATGGCCTCCGACTTCCCTAATTTATCTTTGTCTGTTGGGAACAAGGAGTTCCTGATTAAGATCTTTAAATCAGATCTATTTCAGTTCATTATTTCATGTACTAGGTGCTGCTTTGGAAACGTAAGACAACCCCCCTGCATGCACCCCCCCACCCCCCCAAACATAGCAGGTGATGTTCTGGCTTTCACTATTTTTGGAAATGTGATCCTCAAGGACGTGTTTACTGCGAGCTGCCGTTCACTGAGCCATAAACGAACCTGCAAATGTCCTGCCTTAACACGTCGCTGTCACAGACACACGGACGACGCGCTCACGGAAAGCGCCGCTGCCTGATAATCAACCAACAAACCCCATAACCCCAAATCTTTTATGAACTGGGCTCAGTTTCTAAAGCGCAGCAGCAGATGTTCTGATCACACCGAAATAAGAGCCATCATGTGAACGCTCTCGGGGTTCCTGCTGTGGTGTTGGGTTGTTCTCCCGTCACTGTGTGGGTGCCGTGTTGCTAAACTGAATGTGAATGAAAGAAAGCTGGTTTGCTGGTTTGAAAAGAAAAACTGAGGAAAGAAGGTTGTTTTTTGATAACTGAACAAAGTGTTCTTAGTGACATCAGGTGGTGAAGCAGTAGAATTGCATCTCCTTAATAAAAGTGTGAACATGGTGTATTATTGTTGAATTGGTGCACAGGGACATGCTTTAACCAGAAGGACAGGTTGATGTTGGTGTAACACTCTGCCTGGTACCCCCTCAAATCTTCACAGTATTCTGTGTTTAGATAAAGATAAACTTTACACCCAAATTTACAATCAATCTTGCGTTCCTCTCGTGGTACCTGCTTATGGACTCTAATCCAACGTTAGAGTTTGTTTTTCCCACAAATGAAGGCATAACCACAAATTAATGCATCACTAATTCAAAACTAGTTACTGCAAGACTTTAGGATTGAACTAAACCAAACTACATGAACCTACGATGTACAGTCTACTAACTAAAAAGATCAATGAAAAGATTCTAAATCCCAAACTCAACCGTCTGCTGATCAGTGACGCATGTTATTCTGAAAACACAGACTTACATTCTAATGGCACCTTGTCACTTAGTGCCTTATAGTAAGCTTCTAAAATTTCAAAGTTCCTCTGGTTTATTCTTTCTTGTAAGGAAATATCGCCGAATCTGCCAAAAACAGAAGGTCAAATCAGCTCAACAGCAAATATGAGGAGTGTATTATTTTCCCCTCTGAACAGGTTCACAGAGTTTTGTACCTCTCAGCGATGGTTTGCTGTTCATTGATGCCGACGTTGAAAAGAACCGGGAAGACCTGCAGCAGCTTGCCCTGACGCACCTCATCCGGTAGAACCTGGAAGGCTTGAGCTGGAAGCGGTACATCTACAGTGTAATGGTCTCTGTTATACACACACACACACACACACACACACACACACACACACACACACAGGAGATCAGGAGCTCTGCAGCCACTCACATTACATCGAAACCGTGTAGATCAATTTTCAGAACATCAGAACATCAGAGCAGCTACAAGATCCAGAATTCAGAGGAAAAACTGAAAGAATGTCTGAAACTGAGGATTCTGGGTATATATATGATTTTTTTTAGACATCAGTCACACGGTTCACGTTGGATAATCATTAATATTTACACAAGATCTACACTTACCGGTCACTTTATTAGATACACTGCCTTATTTTTAATTAGATCAGCTCCACTGACCCCCCTCTGATCCCCCACTGGACCGATTATATTTTGTGTATATATACAGTGCCTTAGGAAAGTGCTCATTATTTGATTGGTGTTTAAATACTTACTTGCAGCAGTAACACAGAAATAAATGATTAAAAAACCATACATGTTAATTTCTTTTTTAAGACACGGTCTCTCACAGTGGACATGCACCTAAGATGAAAACTTCTGATTTCTAAGTGGGAGAACATGCCGATTTGCAGGGTGTTCAAATACTTTTTCCTCACTGTATATCACTTCCATGTTACATAACATGGAAGATGACAGAGGAGTTAGAGAGAGTAGATAACTGAGCAGGCTGGATCATGTCTGCTATTCGGCATCCAGCTGGAACGTTTGACGGCTTCCACAAAAAGCAGATTCTGAACCCGAGACGGAGATCAGAGAGTTCTGCACCTCTACACAACACCATCAATCCAATGTGTGTTTCAGATCCTGATCACTCTGAACCCCTATTTAACTCTGATGATAAATGAACCGGTTTTAAGATTCTGGTTCCTCATCTTTATGAAATCTTACAGTCACTATTCCATTTGGCTTCTTCTTTTTTTTGATTATAAAACGGGGTCGTTCCGTTCCTTAAATCTGATTGGCTGAGCCGTTTGTACAGCTTTGACATCACTGACAATAACACACACAGCTGAGCACTTCACATTCGTATCAATGTGTGATGTACCATACATTATTTTTCCATTATATGAACTGTATTCTGTAATTTAGCCACTAGATGTCAGTATTTTAATTGCTAAAAAAAAACAGAAGCCTGTCACGCAGTGATCAGCGTGCACTTAAAAACCGGACTAGTGTGCTTTCAATAACTGCATTTATGAATCAAATTTTTATGATTGTGTGTTTTATAAAAGCAATAAGTCGCTTTCATAGAGTATAGATCCAGGGCCCTCAACAATTTCAGGTATTTCTTTGTTTCTTTTAGAGGAACAGAATCCAAACTGCTTGAGGTCCAGTGTGGAATATAGAATGTACTGAGTTCTATTTCTATTCTAAATGTAAAAAGTTTATAATTGCTGTCACTTCTGTCACGCCGCTGCTGTGAATGTGAATGTCCTCTGTGAGACTAACGAAGACGTATCTTATCTTAAAGCCCCGTCTTACCGCCTGCCTGTAACCATTGGTTGCAGATGGCTGGCCTCATCAGAAGCTGCCTCTGTGATTCTGAACGTGACGCTGTGAAGGTCTGAGATTCCCACCTCCATGTCCTCCAGCATGCCGATCTCCTCACCTGCAGCACACACAGCAATTACTGAGACACACAAAGTGTTCATATGTGACCAGAGAGCCGAGTGACGGATCTCCAGGAGACACGCCTTCTAATACCACATCCAATACACAATCACACCCTGAATGTTCGTCTGCTGACAAACGCTGCAGTCACGTTCTTTATGATGGACACGCCTGTTACACAGTTTACAATCCTGATCAAAGCTTCAGAACAGGTTAAATCACAGAGGCTGAACATCCCCAAGGCCAGGTTTATTTTATAAACTATCACCTACACCGAGTGCACATCCCTTTTTTGTTTGGTGTTGAAACCCGGTTAGCTACACAGGACCGGTTTAGCAACATGATACATGATGATTTAGACGCTAACAGGCCTTGTTGGAATTTATGAGCGACAGCAGAAAGAAATCCTGTTACAATAATGACACTTCCACAATCACTTCCTCCGGGCTTAAAGCACAAAGAGCCGAATGTTTGTGAACAGGCAAAACTTTTAATGTCCCTGCGTCTGAACATTGGACAGAAACGCCCCTCAGCGGTCTGCAAATCTATAACACCACCATTACCATGATGTTCCACTGTGAGATGAGCTGAAGCTTTACAAACCTGTACAGCTGCTGTGACACAAAGTACTACTGCAAAGACAAAGCTGTATATTAAAAAATAAAAGTGGTATCTGTGGTAACAACACAGTGTAATTTCATGTACGCACATTAGGACCGGAGTATTCACTCGTCTCAGTCGTCCAGTCTGCCTTTATAAACCTCACAGTGTTACGGTGATGGGATTCCATCGATGCAACAACACATTTGCACTACGACCCGCTGCCCGTGTATTACACTTATTAAAGTGAGAGCGTTTAGGAAGCACAGAGTTACAGAGCAGGTCACTGAGGAGCAAAGGGATTCACATCACCACCAATCTGCTGACCGGTCACTATCGTCCTCAACATCAGCACCGTGACCGCACAGCTGGAAACCTCTGTTATTGTAATCACAAAAAATAAACATGTATGTGTGTGTGTGTGTGTGTGTGTGTGTGTGTGCGTGCTCACTGTATGTACTGAGCAGACTCTCAAACTGGGCCACTACACCAACAGAGTGAAGCTGCCTGAGGAAGTTCTTATCGTCTAAACCAGAATACAGACGCATCACAAAACCAGATGCCAAAGCAGCCAGCTGTGGAGAGGGAGAGAGAGAGAGAGAGAGAGAGAGACACACAAACTTATATTTGTACTTATATTTTTTAAATGATCATCACTATTATTATTATAATTTACATATATATACTCTTTATTAATCATATGAAATTTTTAACTTATATATTTATCTATTTTGTCATTTTATCTATATACAGTATACTACGCTACAACAATACAAATTGTTACAATAAAGCAAACTGAATTGAATGGACAAAGAGAGCAAGAGAAAGAGAGAAAGTGAGAGAGGGAGAGAGAAAGTAAATTACTACAAAGTGCAGGAATATGAAGACGCAGAACAGAAGGCGTTACCGCTTGGCTGAAGACGGTGTCCCGCCGCTGTTGGAGCTGCAGGCCGTGGGGGGTGCTACATGCTGCCTCCTGGAGGAGAACAAAGCTCATAGATCTGGTCGCTCTGTCAGCTAAGTCTCTCACACAGTCCCTCAGAGCCTGGACCAACGGACCGAGCTGCTCTCTCCAATCTGCAGCTGCCACCGGGATAGGACACAGAGTACAACAACTTAACAAACCCTTACCATGTCACTGTTATGACATCATAATCCATACGAAAACACAACAGTAGATCAGGAGAGCACGCTGCCATGAGCGGAATCTGAGACGTTACACATAATTACTAATTACATAATTACTCAGCGGCAGTCTCATCTCACTGATCTGACTCTCACTGGTTGTCTGTAGGGGTGCGTACTCTCAGCAAGGAGGCAGCACACTGCTCATCAGCGTGGGTAGGAATGGCATGCATTCTGTATAGTGCTGGGCATGTGCCATCCGAGGTAAGGTTTAAACTCTGCAGAGAAGTAGAAAAGGCCTGTGCTCCGGGGGCGGGGAAGGGGGAGTTTTATTATAATTAGTTTATTGAAATGGGTTCATGGAGCTGCAGAGCGAAACAAAACCATCCAACAAGCTATACAGCTGAAGGTACTTGAAGGTCATCTAAAATGCTTGTGAGTGTAAAAGGGATTAAACATGAAAATCATAATGTAGAATAAGGAGCTGCAATATCAATTCTCACCACTGGATGGCAGCATTGTCAAACACCTTTACGTAGTGGCATTCTATTTCCATGTGGTTGTTTAACTTCACGCCTTTCCCTTTAATTACACTTCCACTGCTGACCATTAATGTCATTAGACCGGTCACATGAGTGTCTGCGTTCGGTCTCGCTGCGTTCAGTCTTTTAGTCTTTCTGTGTTCAGTCTCGCTGCGTTTGGAGTTTTCTTTCTTTTGTTGGCTTGCTGACTCAGAACCCCGTAAAGGGGCTTTCACACAACTACGTTTTGTACAACACACTACACAAATACATACGACTTAAACGAGGGTTTTAAAGCATACTGGGAGATGAATTAAAAGTCTAAACTTTCTCCAGCGGTAAGCGTGAGATCTGTAGTATGGAGCTGTGTGGGTGTAGTTCCTCACCCGGACTGTGGGAGGTAATGACGTCAGCGAGCGCCTGGTCAGGGACCGACTCCTGGTTGTTGTTGTCCTGCTCCTGCAGTTTGTCCGCCATCGCAATGATGCAGTTAAGACTCTTGGCGATGCTGGCCCAAGCTCTGTCCTAAAAAGGTCGAGAGGTCAGAGTTAAACCCTCATTAGGTGAACACATGTGGATTAAAACTTCGGGGCATTTTCTGTTTCCCTTTTTATTTTCTGCACTGATCGATTTATTACAGACACCTGTCCTTTTACTCTGAGAGCTTCTCTGAAAACCTGTATCAGTACAGAGCGAGCGAGGCGTGCTCATCGCTGATGGAATAACCGGAATCCTGTTACTCAGCGATCAGCGTTCACTTTAAAAATGTTTTGCTTTCAATAAACACATCAAACCTTGTTTTTTTACGATGGTGTGATTGTGTGCATTTAATAAAAGCAATAAGACACTCGAGGTTGTGTATTATTGTGAATAAATCACGGGGGGGGGGGGGGGGGGGGGGGGGGGGGGCGTGGGGGTTATAACTGCACTCTGCTATGAGTTGGGCCTAACAACACACCTGTCCTGTGATTTATTTACACGCACCACAGGGTGGTGCGTATCCCATGGTTTGGCAGGGAAAAAGTGGGTGGGGCTCTGTCATGCGGATCCCATGGTTTGGGCACTTAGTCTTATATATATATTGTATAGACACACAGTATATATAGATTCTGTTGAACAGGAAGAGTAGAGACAGGAACTCTGCAGCTAAAAATACCACAGCGCTGCTCCAAATACAATGGTCCTTAATGTGGATGGGCTACAACAGCAGACAAGCGGAGACAGTGAGACCACTCGAATTGATTTGTCAGACAGAGATACTGAGAGAGAGAGACTGATAACTAGAGAACAATGAACGAAAGACATAAAGACAGAGACAGCGCAAGATTAAAACACAAACTTGCAGAGAACAGGAAATCTGCTCTCTCTCTCTCTCGTGTGCTTTCACAGAACACGTTTAAACCGTTACCCTTCAGTTGTTGTCTGTGGTAAAGTATTTTAATTAATGACCTTCATGTCCATGGCTGAGAGCAGGACATGGGATTAAGGCATGTAGCTCGTTGATCTTCTGCTGCCTCTCTGACAAAACCTTGATGTTAAATTCTCACAAATTAGCTTTGATCCTGAAACTGACCACAGGTTCAAACCCCTGCACCCTCAACCCAGTGAGAGAGTGTCCGCTGTACGAGTACCGAGTAGATTACATTAAACGAGCGACGAGCGAGAGCTGAAGGTTTAACTGAAGACTCACCCATTCCTCTTCATCGTACTCCTTATGGTGAGGAAGGTCTTGTTGTACGAGTGATGGCAGGGTTTCACTTTTGGGTGGAGTCTGTGAGCCAGACACGTTGTTGCAGACGGCGGGCTCTCGGCTCTGGGTTTGGGATGAGGTGGTGGTGGTGGTGGTGGGACTCAAGCTTGGGGTGGAGTGAGGCTCAGGATGGCTGCTGATGCCCTGACTTTTGTTCACAAATCCAGGTCCTGCAGCATGCAGCGCCAAGAGGGCGCTATTCACCAGATCATCCTTCAGAGTGTGCACAAAGTGCTCTGTCTGCAGATAGAGGAAGTGGGAGAGAGAGGAGGAATGAGGGTGCCGGTGTAAAGAGTGTGACATAAAACAACAGCAGAACATCATCATCATCATCATCATCATCATCATCAGTGAACAAAGATACAAAACACATCCCAAAATAATGTTGTTTATCAGTTTACACTGTATGGACTGAAGAGGTGAGAGATGTTCTAAATGAGAGCAGTGTGCAGGATGGAGTTTGGTTTTGGTTTAGTTTTGGTTTAGAGACCAAATAATCATTAGGAGGAAGCTCCTCCCCTTCCTCTCTGTGTTCACCATAAGGGAAGCGAAAACACCATCCGGATGCTAATAAACAGGTTATTATTAGGTTGACTGAGGTCCTTCATAATCTTTTTTTCTGGCTTTGGATCTGCAGCGCTGGATGGTCTGGATGTCTGGCCGCAGAATTCGGATGGTGCGCCCACACTCTGTAGGGACTGTCCAGTTGGATATCTTCCGGAAACGTTCTACAGAATTCTGAAGTGTGTCTTTGAAAATTCATGAAGAAGATCTCTTGTAGGGTCAGGCACTGATGTTGGATGAGAACCTGGCTCTCAGGGTCTGTTCCAGTTCATTTCAAAATGACTGGACTGGGTTGAAGTCAGTGGGTCAGTACCAAACTGAACCCAAGCACGTCTTTATGAACCCTGCATTGTGATGAACAGAACGGAGCGTTCCACAATGTGCATGGTTAAGGTGCAGGATGTGATCGTCCTGTGTCCGTGGGTTTGAATAAATCACCTGTCGTTCATTTAAAGCGTGTGTCTGTGGTTTAAATCCTGTCTGCAGTTTTCTGCTGATGGTTGAAATCCTCATTAAAGAACCTAATATTTTGGTTTAAATGAAAGCAGATTTCTGCAGCAGAACATCTGCCACGCCGTCAGTCTTATTAAAATGCACTGCGCTATCCCAGGGAGTGCACCGTATCCCAAATCCATCAGGAAACTTTGCAAACACAAACGTACTTCAGACGCAGTAGTCTGAATGAAAGACGCCGAAAGACACGACTGAGTGGAGCGCGATAAGTGGAAGGATAAAAAAGCCAGAGATGAGCTCCTTCTTCACAGGTTTGAAGAGCAGCAACAACAAACAACTCAATTATGAGGAGTCTGAGCTCACAGAGAGATGAAATCACAGAGAGAACCCATACACGGGCCGAGAGGCAATAAAGGATAAAAGGGAAATGTGTGCTTATATAATACATAGGTAACAAGAAATCTGCAAGAAAAAAAACACCTTAATATTTCTCAGGGGTTTTTTTTGGGTTCAAAACAAATATCATGACAACCATCTCCTTAAAACCTGCACCGCCCGTTTATATCGCCCACGGAGAACCGGGCCAGGGATGAACCTGCAGATCTCAGGGTTCGAGGTGCTGATCCAGTACAGTGGCACCTTCAGTAGTGGGTGTGGTGCAGACATGCTGATGGTCAGGTGAGCCCCCCCCCGGCTGAGCTCCTTCATTATGATGTAATAGATGTTCTTACTTCTTGTTATTCTTTAAAGCCATGACCTTCGTTGGTAAGTTCTTCATCTGTAGTTCTTCCCTGAAGCTTCGGTGATGACCTCAGAGTGCCGTCGTCCTCACTGGGCAACGACGAGATCATTCACACGGCATTACTGACTGAACTTTTAATATTCGATCCTGCTGGTCATGGGATGTACTTCAACATCTGCAGTTTACATTTACGTTTGGTTTTCAGGAGACGCTTTTATCCTCTAATGTCCCAACATGGTACGGCACCCTGAAGCAATGAGCTTTAAGGGCCTTACTCAAGAACCCACATTGGTACTTTCAGTGGACCTGAGATTTGAAATCACAACCTTAAGACTGACCGTCCAACACCCTGACCTCTGAGCTAGCACACCCCTGAAAGATCACCTGCTTTAAAGTTAAAAGTCAGAATGATAGATCGCCTCTCAATCTCTGTTCTAATTCATTCCAAAGGTGCTGGTTTGGGTTGCACTGGGTAAGGACCTTCCCCAAACTGTTTTAGTGGATATAAGACTGAATGAAGCAGTAATAGAGAGGCGATAATGTTTCATAGCACTTCAGACGTCATGTGCTTGCGGTAGATTTTGTTTGATCTTAATTCAACACTTGGTGCAGTCTGACCTCTGGTGGCTCCACATGGACAGTGCGGATATATACCATCCACAGAGCTAGGATGAGGCGTCCATGCACTGGTCATTTTAATCGGCCTGTCTGTCTCGCCCTCACAGTCTCAGAGATTTCAATCAGTGGATGCTGAGTGTGGCGGCGGCGGCGGCCTGAGCTTCTGTCCCTAATCAAAGCACAGAGTCGCAGTGACAGAGCAAATGTACCAATTAGAGCTGCTGATTGGCTGCTATTCCTCTGCGGCAGAAACAATCTCGGCGTGGCAGATTGTTCTCTGACAGCACCAGATGTAATTCATTAATTACGCTGATAAAACACCGACGCTTGTGTGCAGCGCACGTGCAGACTCCGCCTTTGTCAGGTTTTGGCTTGAGAGAGGAACCTTCTGATAGCCTTTTGACAGCATTCGCGTGGTCATTCAACTGTCATTGTCACGGTCATCCTCAGAGAACGCATCCTCGGTCATTAAGCTCATCATGAGCTTCAGATCCGCTGCTTCCTTACAGTCCAGCAGGCTGTAAATAAACTGTAATCTTCATTTGACTTGGATTTCAGGTTCTGACAGTATTGATTCTGGGACCTTTTAAGTTTTTTTTTCTTGTGTGGCTTAATTTAAATCCGGTTTAACTCGTTTGAACGATGAAAAGCTGATCAGAATCCATGTTTTAGGTGCTGGATCATCATCATCATCATCATCATCATCAGTTTAATTCTAGCACAGAAAGTACGTTTAGAATTAAACAGACGGTCGTATTAACATATCTCATACGGGTCATTGTGTCACACTTGTGTGTGTGTGTGTGTGTGTGTGTGTGTGTGTGTGTGGGGGGGGGGGGGGGGG
>JAOUQT010115035.1:0-19355 GCA_025769995.1 Xyliphius kryptos | reverse complement strand
GTGTGTGTGTGTGTGTGTGTGTGTGTGTGTGTGTGTGTGTGTGTGTGTGTGTGTGTGTGTGTGTGTGTGTAGACTCACTCTTTTGAGAATTTTGCTTTAAGGCTTTATCTCCTTGACTCTGCAGCGTGACTAAAGTGAAGTAAACCCCCTTTCTGTCCATCAGCTCGTCATGTTGCCCCCTCTCCACCGCTCTGCCGTGTTCGAACCCCACGATCACATCTGCGTTTTTTATGGTTGACAGGCGGTGGGCGATTGAGATGGTGGTACGCCCCATTCGGACCTATCAGAATACAGAACTCATAATCCTTTCTCAACCCATTTGACTGATTATTTATCCAGACCTATAAATGCTAAAGCCCTTACTGACTCATCATTAATTCTCCCACTTCTCGAGGACGTACAAGGCTTAAACTTGGCATCGTGATTCCCTGTTGAAATGACTGTTTCTCACTTTCCTAAATTCGCTAGTTCAGTTTGTTCAATATTGCCATCGAACGCAAGACCCCTCCAGAGTCAAATAGGTGCGTTCCTAAGTACCTGAAACTTCGTTCCATCATTCCAGGGCGCAGGGCAGATATACCCAGAACAGAGCACCAATCTATCGCTGGGCACACACACAAATGTACACTATTTGGGGCAATTAAGAGTATTCAATTTACCGTTTTGGACTGTGGGAGGAAACCCAGATGGACATGAGGAGAAGATCTGGATTCGAACCTGGAATCCCCAGCGCTGGGAGGCGAACATGCTAACCACCAAGCCACTGTGCCACCCTCACACTATATTCATTCCACATATTCATTTCAGATTTTTAATTGCCACAAACCTTACTCTATAATATGTTTATTTTTAATATACAAAATCCAAAGCTATCAGTCATTTAAAACTACCTACAATTACATTTCAACATTCACATTGTTCAACAATAGTACAGTACAGGTATTCCGCTAATGGTTTATAAACGATGATCATTTGAGTCTGACCTTATCCAGTGCCTGCTGGACAATGGCTTCACTCTCATTGTCGAGTGCCGAGGTTGCCATGTCTAGTAGAAGGATACGAGGATTACGTACTAAAGCTCGAGCTATGGCGATGCGCTGCTTCTGACCGCCACTCATCTGTCCACCACCCTCACCAACCAGAGTGTCGAATTTCTGAAATCAGTTTAATTAATACACAGGTCTGTGAATCATTTTTAATCAAGTTTATAAATTATTATATATTTCTTATAAACAGAAAATGACCTTTGGCAACTCCATGATAAAGTTGTAGGCATTAGCCTCTTTGGCAGCTTTGATGATGTCATCGTTCGAGACCCCAGGTCGTCCGTATCGAATGTTCTCAGCAATAGTTGTGGCAAACAGAACCGGTTCCTGCTCTACGATGCCGATGAGTGAACGGAGCCACTGGATATTGAGCCCCCGAATGTCATGCCCATCCAGAGTGACCTGAAGGTAGAACAGTAACCAGAGTGCACAGATAAAATAACCATACCCTTCCTGAACTCTTCACCTGAACAATCTGGGTCACACCAAAAATCTGAATGATGAAGAAGGTTCCTCCGATAGACTCTGGAATGAAGTTCCTTACCATGCCCTCCTTGGGGTCATAGAAGCGCTGAAGGAGCTGCACTGCCGAGCTTTTCCCAGAGCCACTCGGTCCGACAAATGCCGTGGTTTCCCCAGACTTCACCTGCAAGTTCAGCTGATCCAAGATCTGAGACAAATGTTAATATTTTTAACTTCAGTGCTCCTCATGGTGCAGCCCTCTAGTTTTTCGTGGTTTGGAGTCTGGTCCTGGTCGGTCCTGCTCGGTACTGTATTCTGAGTGCCGGACCCTTACCTTCACTTCAGGTCTAGATGGGTAGAAGAAGGTCACATTGTGAAACTCCAGGTCTCCCTTCACCTTGTCCAGCTTGTATCCAGCTTCAGACAGACAATCAATCTCTGGTTCCTGATCATGAGAAAAACTTGTTTTAGGAGTTACATTCTTAAACCCAAACCTTCAGTGATCTCAAAATCAGATGTCTTTATTTATCTGAACATGTTTAGGATTTTAAAAAGCACCTTACACGGTCAATGGTCTCAAATATGATGGTCGCAGCACCACGGCCGGCGGCAAATGCTTCCAGACATGGAGAGGCCTGTCCAAGGTTCAACGCTGCGATTAGAACGCCAAAAAACACCTGCAGCAGAACAAGATTTAATATTAGAACATGATTTAATGTCCTGTAACTTAAAATAAAGACTTATTAAAATAAAGAATTATACGACACATTACAGAAGGTATGTAGTTTCAGGTTAATACCTGAAGTAAAGTTCCTGGGCTGTACTCCATAGTATCTATCACCAAACCAGAACCATACCAAAATGCCAGCGCGTAGCAGAGGAATATAATCAGCCACAAATATCCGGTGAAGAATCCCATGATCAGGCCCTTCATGATGCCCCAGCGCTGAGCTGAGACCAGATTACGGTCGTACCTTCAGCAAACAAAAAGAGCAAATGCAGAAATTAATTAAACCGAAGTGGAACCAAATAAGATAAGTGGATGTGGGAGGGACTGAGATCGGAACCATAAACAAACTCAGGACTTAATTAAAGGATTTTTATGATCTACATGTATAACTGTATGCCTCCTACTTTATGGGAACAGTTTAGGGAAACAAAGCTAGGTGATTGTGACATGGAGGAACTTGACTAAGCCGCAGAGACCTGATCTCAAACACCTTTGGGATAAACTGGAATGAAGATTGTTTGCTTTTGTTTTCTTTTTGGTGGCGGGAATGGCTTCCATAGTGTAAACAGTTATATTTCCCAAGAAGTAACAGAGTAGAGCGTTAGGTCACAAAGCTGCTGTAGGTGAAAAAACTCAAAAAGAGCAGCAGACATCTGAGTTTAACAGCAACCTACAATGTCTCTGCTGAGTCAAGAAGGGGAATGTTTTAGGCTCAGGAGAAGAGGTTCTAGAACTGTAGGACCTTTTGAACAGGAACCTAGTCAGTTGACTGATTTTTACCTCTCCACTTCTTTGTTCTCTCCTCCGAAGGCTGCCACAGTTCTAATGGAGGACAGAACTTCGTCAGCCACGGCGCCGGCTTTAGCGTACGCCTGAAGCTCTCGTCCTGTCAGCTTAGCCACAAACTGTAAACAATTAACAACATAAGGTTGGAGGTTGATTCTCAGTGACATGTTGGTGCAGGTGTGTTACCGTGTGTAGTGCTGCTGGAGTTTAAACCTTGTATCCGCTCACTGTACACAATGTTACACATATTCGCCCAACCTTGTAGATGTATAATAAAACAAAGTAGGCCATCTGTTGCTGCACTGTTCAAGTTCTTAATCCTCTAATCCTCTATTGGTGATAACAGTGAGGCCGCAGACAAAATGATAGTGGAGGGACAATGTTGCAGGATGATGGTGGAGCGATAATGTCACTGGATGATGGATCACGATGGAGGGACAATGTTGATAGATGATGGTAGAGGGACGTGTTGATGCATAATAGTGGAGGGACAGTGTTGATGTATGACGGTGGAGGGACGGTGTTGATGGATGACGGTGGAAAGACCATGTTGATGCATGAGGGTGGAGGGATGGTGTTGATGCATGAGGGTGGAGAGATAGTGTTTAATGATGAAGGCGGGACAGTGTTGATGCATGATGGTGGAGGGACGGTGTTGATGCATGATGGTGCAGGGATGGTGTTGATGGATGACGGTGACGGGCCAGTGTTGATCCATGATGGTGGAGGCATGGTGTTGATGCATGAGGGTGGAGAGACCATGTTGATGGATGATGGTGGAGGGACAGTGTTGATGCATGATGGTGCAGGGACGGTGTTGATGGATGACGGTGGAAGGACAGTGTTAATAGATGACGCTTGAGGGACTGTGTTGATGGATGATGGTGGAGGGATGTGTTGATGCATAATAGTGGAGGGACAGTGTTGATGTATGGCGGTGGAGGGACGGTGTTGATCCATGATGGTGGAGGCATGGTGTTGATGCATGAGGGTGGAGAGACCATGTTGATGGATGACGGTGGAGGGACAGTGTTGATGCATGATGGTGCAGGGACGGTGTTGATGGATGACGATTGAGGGACTGTGTTGATGGATGATGGTGGAGGGACGGTGTTGATTCTAATTATTCTCAGTCGAGCAGCACCGTGGTGTTAGTCCTGTTTTAATTCATTCAAAAAAGCTCACCAGAGCCATGAGAGCAGCCGCCAGTCCGATGAGTGGTGACACTGAGATGATGACGAGAGTCAGTTTCCAGCCCTTAACGAATCCCATCATGAATCCACAGACAAACGTGGTAAAGCGCTGAATGAAGATCCCCACCTGATCCGCTATGGCATCATTGATCTTATTGATGTCACTGTGATGCAGATGACATGGGTTTTTACATCAGCCCTCCTATTGTGGAGCAGAATATGTGAGATTGTAGAGTATCTTACTCAGACATGCGCGTGTTGAGTTCTCCCACAGAGTTACAGTCAAACCAGCCGATTTCCATCCTCATGACTTTACTGAAATACCGTCCGCGAATGATCTGGATCTGTCGCGCAGCACTCGTCACCCACAGAGAGATCTGAACAAGAAGAAACAGGTCGGTGAGTATTCATCATTTTATACACAATCAGTGGGATTCATTCTTCAGCATAAATAATAATGTAATAATAAGAACTGAATGTTCGTTAAAAAACTGCAGTAAGACACAGACTTTTTGCAAATCATAAAACATTCATTTAACATCACAAAAACAACATACTTGTAAGTATCCCAGGATGAAAACAGCTGATCCGATGCCAACATAGTAATATGCAAAAAAGGTCATCTCTCGTTCTATATCCAAGATCCTGAAGAAGATGAAAGGTGTTTCAGACATTTTTTAAATAAATAGTTCATCTAACAACTGCAGATTTAGGTTATGATGTTATCTGCAGTCAGAGTGGTGGTGCACTGGTGAGCAGTCACAGCATCACACTATGGAGCATCAGTGGCTGAGTTACCCGCAGGTTCTGGTCATGTTGAGCTCCTGGTTCTCCTCTGCACTAAGGTTCCTCCACTGTATGGTGTTGTTAATGCAGTGCTTGGTTGGATCACGGAGCTCATTCAGCTCGATATCGTAATCTATGAAAGTGTCTGTCAGCATCCCAAAGACGAGCAGCATGAGCGGCTGAGCGGAACCGTGCAGCATGGCGCACGCACTGCCAGTGATCATCATCATTATCTCCTGGCATGAGGCAAACCGAAACTGCAACCAGAAAAAAATGGCTGTTGGTCAGAGATGTTGGGATATCCCACAAGTAACCCACCACTCACTGCTAACCCACCGCTGACTCACTGCTTATCCACTACTGACTCACTGCTTATCCACTACTGACTTACTGCTTATCCACTACTGACTCACTGCTAACCCACCGCTGACTTTCTGCTAACCCACTGCTTATCCACTACTGACTTACTGCTTATTCACTACAGACTCACTGCTTGTCCACTACTGCCTCACTGCTGATCTACTTCTGACTCACTGCTGATCTACTACTGACTTACTCCTTATCCACTACTGACTTACAGCTTATCCACAACTGACTCACAGCTTATCCACAACTGACTCACAGCTTATCCACTACTGACTCACTGTTAATTTACACATTATCCACTACTGACTTACTGCTTATCCACTACTGACTCACTGCTTATTCACTACTGACTTACTGCTGACTACGGCTTATCCCTTACTGACTCATTGTTTATTCACCACTGACTCACTGCTTATTTACTACTGAGTCACGGGTGATCCACTACTGACTCACTGCTTATCCACTACGGACTCACTGCTTATCCACTACTGACTCACTGCTGACTCACGGCTTATCCACTACTGACTCACTACTCACTCACTACTGATCTACTACTGATTATCCACCACTGCTTATTCACTACTGAGTCACGGTTGATCCATTACTGACTCACTGCTTATCCATTACTGACTCACTACTGGCACACTGCTAATTCACTACTGACTCACTGGCAAAGTCAACTAAGCCAAAATTGGCCCCCCATTAAAACATTATAATGGCCCACATTTCCAAAAGCACCTCTGGCTCTGAATTACTGCTCATCCACCACTGACTCAATGCTGATCTGCTGTTCTTTCGGATTCACTACTGACTTACTAGAAAACTGTTTTAAGCCAAATTTGGCACTATTTAAAACATTATAATGGCCTACATGTCCAAAAGCACCTGGCAGGTCTGACAGTTCTATTTACATTTGGGTCATTTTTGGGTAATATATGGCTCTAATTCAGTGCATATGTGGCTCACATCTCGCCGACAAAGGTGTCTTTAATTCAAGTGACAAGTGGGTCGTATCTGGTCCAAAATAATTTTGCTTTCCGATTCTTAATTATAAGTTGGCAGTTTACATTACTCTCAGGGCAAAAGGGTTACCACTGTTTCTAAATTCAGTAATCAGAACCTCACCAGCTGAAAAAATCCAACCCGAATGGCAGCTTCCTCTTTTTTCTTCTTTTCTGACGAGGTCCTGTGAGGAAGAGTGACGCTGCAGTGTGACATTCAGATTTTCATTACAGATCAAACAAAATCATATAGAATTTGCTGCACGAAGAAAAAACTGTTACTTACCTCTTTCCTTTTTTAGAAGATGCCATCGTCCTGTGTTGGGATACAAAGTTTAACTTTTGTTAAAACAATTTGATGTACAAAAGGACTGGGAGCCTGTATGATGTCCCCACTTTGCAGCTATATTCAATTCTAGGAGGGCTTTTAGGGAGGACGGCTGTGAGAAATTAACTAGACGAGCACTTGTGAGATAAGACATTAGATGTTGGACCATAGAACCTGGTTTGTATTTTCTGTAGTTCATTCGTAAGATGCTGAGCTCACAGTACTTTATGTCCACAGCACTTTAACACAAACAGAACTTTATAGACCTTTTGTTGTGAATTTGACTCATATCATTATTTTACATCTAATCCTATAATAGGGTCGTGGACGGGTTCCCATCCAGGGAAGAATGTTTCAGGTGCTGGGCAGGACAGTGTGCCAATCCATAACTGGGCACAGACACACACACACACACACACACACACACACACACACACACACACACACACATATACTATATTGGAGCAATTAAGAGCAGCTAATTTACCTTAAGTCCACATTTTTGGGAGGAAACCAAAGAACCTGGAGAAAACCCATATGGACACAGGGACAATATGGAAACTCCACCCAAGTCACCCTCTTCCTCAAACCGTTCTTGTAAGATTGAAAGTCCAAAATAAATGGCTATAAACCCTGATTTAATAATTAAGGGACATCCCAATTCATCCTAAGTTCATACATGATGCTCAAAGTGTGCTGTTAGATTTCATGTTAATAATCAAGCAATAAACAACAGTAAAATGTGTATCAGTCAAAATTAAACCACTTGATTTTGTGCATTTTTATTTTGTCACAAAAACAACCATCTTAGTACCCTCAGTGACATGCACTGATTAAACCTATATATCAAAATTATACAGAACTATAACCTTCACTCTCACGATAAAGTAGAGCAACTTGTACTTACATATAATCTGGATTGGTCTCTGAAAGCAGAATCAGTTCATGAATTAATTATTTGATGTTAAAATAATTCACATGATTACAATAAATGAACCAAACTAACCTTCATCTGAAAACTCATATCCAGTGTTCTCTCGTCCGAGCCTCTTGATGCTGCGCAGCTTCACGGATCCTGGCATTGTACTTTATGTTTAATAAGAGTCTAATATGAAATACATTCCATATGGGGTGTCCTCAGAGTGACGGTGTGAGCTGACTGTCATGGAGGTACATGAATAAGGCTGTAGATCTCAGAGTGGGAGGTAAACGTCCAGTAGGTTTGGGCTTTAAACCGGTGAATGACCTTCATGTGTAAACACTGTGGGACAGAAAATAAGATACACTGTTTAACAAATGGACATGTGGCATCTCAGAAACTTACTCTTGTTCTTATTGTTATACTGTACAGAATGGTGTGATTCTTATCAGGAACCATGTTTAGTGTAATACAATCAGAAATAACGGTGCAGAAGATTTCTGTCGTAAAATATAACAAATCACACTAATGTCCCCCTTGGGTTAAATTACTGGATCCTGAAGTAACTTTACTTTCTGAGGGCCAAATGTTCATGTACACAGTATGAACAAATGTATTGTTACACCTGGAGGAAGTTTCTGTGGTGGTTCTCTTCTTTCATTTTTGTAGCAGTGATTTCTACAAGATTTTGGAGTCTGTTTGTGGAATCATGCACATCCATCCAGAAGAGCATGTGTGAGGTCAGACACTGATGATAAACCAGAGGACCTGGCTCACAATCTCAGTTCCTGTTCATCCCAAAGGTGTTAAATGCAAGTGCAGTCTGTGTTTTGTGTGGGCCTGTTAAGTTCTTCCATACCAAACTTACCCAGCCATGATGTTGGACCTTCCCAAACTGTTCCCACAAAGTTGTACAGCATAATGAATATTGTTTGATGATCAACTGCAATCATAAGTCAGGAAGTAAAATTTAACATGAGAAATATTGACTTTACTATAACAGAAAAGGTCCTTTATAACATCCCTACAAGGAAATGTTTGTGGAACCTTATTGTCTTATGTGTTTGTTATATATCAGAATTCTGTTGTGAAATTCAGAGAAGTGTGAGCGGCTGCAGGTCCATGTTCCTGCGGTCGTTGTACCGAGCGCCTCAGACTGACACACAGTTCAGGTGGAAGTTCATGACTGATGATGAAATATTTCACCACCGAGGCTTCATTTATATTAGACTCATCAAGATAAGGATCAGAATTAAATGTTTACATGATGAGGCTGATGGACTTTTGGTAAAATATAAAATTGTTTTATGACTTATTATTTAAATCTGCTCCTCTTTATGAGAATTGCTATATATTATTTGGGGTAAATATACAGGATCTGCATACAGGAGCGCTCATGACATTTCAGAGAAATTATTTCCTCTTTTGCAGCTTTAACAACTATTCTGTAAAGGGTTTCAATTCCTCAAAAAATACTGAAGTTTGCAGACGATTTGACAGTCATTGGTCTCATCCGAGACAGTGACGAGTCTTCTAACAGATGGGTTGTTGAGCGGGTGGTCCTCTGGGACAACTACAACAACCTGGAGCTGAACACAGCAGAAACAGTGGAGATGAGAGTGGACTTCAGAAGAATCCCCCAGTCCTTCCAGCACTCACCATCCTCAACAGTACTGTGACTGCTATAGACTCCTACAAGTTCCTTGGTACAATAATCTCCAAGGACCTGAAATGGGACTGCAACATCAGCACCATTATCAAGAGAGCTCAGCAGGGACTGTACTTTCTGTGTCAGCTGATGCTTCACACCCTGTTTCATCGTCTCCCCTCAGGACGACGTTTTACCCTACTGAAGATTAAGGACCACCAGACTACAGAGAAGTTTCTTCCCACACGCCATCAGTCTTATCAACAGCTGAACACTGCAACGCTACTACCTAATTTTTTTTTTACTGCTGGACTCAGCACTTTACTGTAAATTGCACATGTAAAGTTTAACAGGTATGTTTGTGTGTGTGTTTATGTGAGTAAATGGTTTACTGTAATGTTATTTTCAATTTTGTGCACTGTGAGCTACTGTAACCAAACACACATTCCTTGTAGGTGTGAGCATACTTGGCCAGTAAAGCGCGATTCTGATTTAGTGTGTGTGTGTGTGTGTGTGTGCGTGTGTGTGCGCGCGCCCGCGTCCGCGTCCGTGCGTGCGCATGCATGTTGCTCCACCCCCTTCGGCCTGTTCCATTCCCTCTCACTGTGTAACTGAAGTTCAGAGTTCCAGGTCTGAGCTTTCTGGTGATACTTTCTGCAGCAGGTAAGTTCTCTCTGTCTCCGGTTTTTAGAAGCTTAACTGAAGTCGAAACTGTTAGTTTCTCCATCAGCTCCACGGACACGTGTTTAAAGAGCTTGTGCTGGAGTTCTGTGAATCTGGATCTGATTTTATAAAACAATTAGTAGATGTTTTTAAAAAGCTGCATATGGAGTACAGGGGACTGCAGAACCCTTTGAAGACTGCAGAAGGTCCAGAATCCGGTCACATTTACTCCTTTATCTCTCTTTTAAAGCCTATTTGCTCGCTCTTTCTCTCCTCTCTCTCACACTGTCAAAAAACAAGTTTAAGTGTCAACTGGTTGGTTTTATTCTAGGGCAGAGCAAATTGGCTGTATACATCAGCAGAAAGAACAAAGTGACACAGATGGTAGACTGTGATGTGCTTAGGATTTTCAGCCGACTGGTCAAATCAAGAGTTTTAATGGATTTTATTTTTTACAAACGTATGAATGACCTTGACACTTTTAAATCACTGTGGTGCTGCAGGGAAACAGTGTGCTCTGTCATAAATGACATAAATGTGTAGATATTTCTTTCTTTTAATAACATTGCTTTACTGCACATTGGAATTTAATTTTAAGTAACATTAAGTGTTGTTAAAAAGTAAAAAACAAAGTCTCTCTCTCTCTCAATCTCTCTTCTAAAGTCCATGTTGCACAACAGACTAATGTTACAATGACGGTACAGTTCTTATAATGCAAAAATTATAAGAATATATCTATAAACAATTTAAAGTTTTTACACATCCTTGATCTACAAAACCAGATGTTCTGCTTAATAACTACTAATAGAAAAAAGACCACTCATTACTATTTCCACACTGTGGGTGAGGGAATAATAAAGATTTATTGTACCAATATAATATTGCACATTTTAACTAATCATTCTGAATGAGTCACTGTGTTTTTTTCTTAACTAACAGTAAACCACAATATGATGAGAACCTTCACTAATGACATTTATACAGGTTTGTTTGACCTCTCGATTTGATTGTTTAAAACAACACACATCACTGTGATTTATGTGATGACATCATAACACTCCAACACTTTAATCTCTGTCTGATGTGCACTTAAAACTACATCAGAGATCCATATTATTGAAATTTGTCAGGAAACTGTTCTGCATGCTCCAGTGTATATTTCCATACTTTGCCTCTTGTGTGAGTTTTAAGTTATTTATAAGCCCTAGAAAGCATGTTAGTGTAGTGCACAAGGCTTCTATAAAACTTTTAGACAGTGTAGAAAGGTCTCCGCCCACTCAGGGATAAATCAGGAAAGGGGTTTGTTCGGGAGGTTTATGTTAAAACCCTGGTGATTAAAACCATACTCTGTTTATTCTGCAGATTAGATCAGAAATCTATGTTTGATGAGCTGACTGTGTGAGAGCAGAGTGTGTTAATAACGAACCACAGTGTCTGTTCTCTCCTGTGCAGCCATGTGGATGTACGTACTCGCACTGATTATCCTGTATTATGTGGTACGCTGGTTCTGGGAGCTCGAGAGGGTTCCTGATAAGGGAGCGAAGTATGTGTACATCACCGGTTGTGACTCTGGTTTCGGGAATCTTCTTGCGCGTCATCTGGATAAGTGTGGATTCTGTGTGGTGGCTGCTTGCTTCACCGTGAAGGGAGAGGAGGAGGTGAAGAAGGCCTGCTCATCCAGAGTCTCAACCATCTCTCTGGATGTGAGGAAGCCGGAGAGCATTGACAAAGCTGCAGCCTTCATCAAGGACTTGGTGGGGCAGAAAGGTGAGGGAGGTCTTATCTTTATTCTTTATTCTGAATGCAGTGGATCAGACGGAGCAGTGGATTTGTCTGATAGAGTGTACAGTGAGTGGATACAGGGTGTAAACTCCAGCAGCACAACACATACTAACATACCTGCACCACCACATCATAGTCACTGCAATACTGAGAATAATTCATTGCCCTAATAATAAAAAATGTCCTTAATACAGAAAGACCAGTAACTCATTAACACACCTTCTCATGATTTTGTGAAGGTCTGTGGGCCGTGGTGAATAACGCTGGGGTGTCGGTTCCCTCGGCCCCTTGTGATTGGTTGACCCTGCAGGACTACAAATCCATGTTGGAGGTTAACCTGGACGGAGTCATCGGTGTGACCCTCAGTGTCTTGCCACTCATCAAGAAGGCCAGGGGGCGCATTGTGAATGTGGCCAGCGTGTTCGGCAGGATCAGTCCATTTGGTGGACCTTACTGCGTGTCCAAATATGGGGTGGAAGCTTTCAACGATAGTCTCAGGTAGAAAAGCAGGTGAACCAGCACGGGGGTCCCACAGTAATCGCCGAGCATTAAAGCTTTTTACAGGTCATTTATGAACCTTGCAGTAAATGTGTTCTGTCCTGTAGGAGGAGCTTATATCCATTTGGGGTGAAGGTCCTGTGTATTGAGCCTGGATTCTTCAAGACCGCCGTGACTGACACAGAAGCTCTGCTAAAGAATTCTAAAATGCTGTGGGACAGGATGCCGAAGGAGATAAGGGAAGAGTACGGAGAAAATTACATGAGTAAAGGTACGAGGCACAGAATTCAGCCCATGATGCTTGTAGTCCTTTATGTAATGGTGCACTGTTTGTTCTGTACAGTGGAGGTGGTTATGAGGGACAAGATACCCAAGATGTCTGATGGTGACCTGATGAAGGTTGTTAGCTGCATGGAGCATGCCATCTCAGCCGTGCGTCCACGGACCCGCTACTCTCCGGGGTGGGATGCCAAGTTTTTCTGGATCCCCCTCTCCTATGCCCCGACCTGCATCTCTGACTACCTGCTGTTCAGGGAAAACATCAAACCTGCAAAGATGGTGGTGTAGGTGGCAGGATGTAAACATTACAGTGCTTTTTACATTTAATCCTTTAAATGGGGACCAGAATTGGTGACTTATTGGGTACTTAAGACTCTAAAAAACATAACACACTGATCTTTCAGAACTTCTTAGTTGACTGTTTTGATCAAGTATGTCATGGTTTGGTTGAACTGTTCTGTAAAACATGCTTATATCAGCTGGTTGTTTTAGAACAGCGTGCAAATTCATCGCTCCCCATCTTCGACAAACTGCACGTTAGCCAACAGTGGCCCTCGTACAGAAAGATAAATTTGGCCCACATGTTTTAAAGCACATCTGGTTAAATGATAAATATTTGGCAGGGCTATCTGATGAAAATAAATGATTAGAGTTGGAATCATTTCTGTTTTCCATGTTTAACTTGTTTTGATAATTTTAATATTCTAAGGAAATCATGATTTCTAACGCCCTTGGTTGTTGGAACTCATTTCATTTTGTGCGTTTACAAATAAATCTGATTATTGTAAAAACTGACAGACTGGGTTTAGTTACTCTGCTTGGTTGAGTGAAACATGCAGTCCAAATTGATTGAGATTGGGTCAGTTATACATATTTATATCTATTGCGTTCAATAAACCTGAGATCACCAGGTGGGTTTATTTATCTTTAAATATATTAACGAGTTTGGTTTCTGTTGTACATTCTGTGTGTGTTGATTCCATTGTGTTAAGATAAGAGTCCATATTAACAAATTCATGTCCAAGACGCAGTAACCAAATGCCACCGATGGAGGGCTGCAGTACTGCACTTAGGCCTAGTCCACACGCAGCCGGGTATTTAATACAAAAGGATATCTCGCCCACAACGTTTTCAAAAACAATATCATACACACGTGAACGTTTTTTTTTTTTTTTTTTAAAGTTTTAATCGACATAAATCTGCACAAATACGCCAGTGAGTGTTGTAAACACTCCAAGCGCAAGGATGTCAGTAACAAAGCTAAAATCTGTCATCCAATCAGAATCCCCAAAACCTGTCGTCGACTACGTGCCTCCGTATTTGGTGGGAGTTGGCATAAAACACCCAACTGCATACACAAAAACGTTTTCCAAAACCTCTACTTCACTCGGAGTTTTGTTAAGAATCGTTTTTGATGCAAAACTACATTTTTCAAGTGGATAGAAGCCCAAAACACGTAAAAATGTATGTTTTTCCCAGAAACCCCGCTACGTGTAGACCAGGTCTTAAACGTGACTCCTTTTCCTGTGACTCCATTTTTAAAAGCATCGTTTAGCGTGAACGTAACTCTGCTTTTACAAGCAGAAGCGAAATTCAGTAAGATGTCAGTCATGATTCCAGAAGTCATCAAGAAGAGCTGCTGTATTAATCTGGCAAACGCCAAGACTTCCATCTCACACATGGGTGTCATTACGGTAACGTTAAATGTCTAACTTGAATATCCACGTTAATATACATTAAGGGTGTAAACAAACCGCTCGCTATCGGATTATTTTTCGCGTTAAGTGACGCGACATTAGGTACTCATACTTTTGGGATGACTAAGTTAACCAAACACACTAAGCGCACCTCTCACATCAACAACGGTATGAACCCATCTTCGCTCGTACCATTGGAGTCACAAAGTTGGTGCAGGTTCGGTTTTGTCTAATGCCCTTTATTAGGGGACTATTAATAGAGAAGCTCTCCAAGGACCGTTTCTGTAGATCATCCCTCCTTTTTCATTGCTGAATGAGATGTGGGATGAAGCTGTGTGTCAGAACTTTAGTCTATTAATCCCCAAAAGCATTGTGGTCAGGCACCAATGTTAGGTGAACAAGACTAGTTCATAATCTACTCAGCCAAAATCTGTTTATATTGCGATCACTTGGGTGGTTGAGGTCAAGTTTCTCAACAATTTTGAGCATTACAATTTTAAAAATAAAAGTCTTTAAATAAATGTGATGTAATAAATGTATTAAAGAAAACCCCCTTTGTCTTCGTGTCACTTGACAAACCCATTTTTGCACAATTGATTACGGGATTACGTTTGTTTAAATAAAGTCTGACATTTAATGGATCTTTAAAATCAGTCTGTATAAGCAATAAAGACAGTAAGCAAAGCATTTTAACCGGAAATGTTAAGTGACAGATTTATTTCCATCTTCATCGTTTGGAAACATTAAATACAACTCCAGAATGACTAACGATACAGATATTGTTTGAATTTACAAACCAAGCGCTCTTCTCCATCCCAGTTTAGAACCATCCCAAACAAGTTATATTAAACTTATGAATGTTCCTCAGCCAGTTTCTCTGCCTTCTGCACCACCTCTTCGATGGGACCCACCATGTAGAAGGCCTGTTCGGGCAGCGCATCGTATTCTCCTAATAAGAGAAACTTGTGAATTGCCTGTTCACTCTGTGACAAAGAGGTCAATATTAAGAAATACATTTACCTCCCAGAATGGACTTGAAGCCTTTGATTGTATCCTTAAGGGGCACCAGCTTGCCCAAGTGTCCAGTGAAGACCTCTGCCACCTGGAAGGGCTGGGACAGGAACCTCTGGATCTTACGGGCACGGGCCACAGTCAGCTTGTCCTCCTCAGACAACTCATCCATACCCAGGATGGCAATGATATCCTGCAGGGACTTGTAGTCCTGGAAATACAAGCAGTACAATAAGGAAACCACAAAAAGATTTAACCTGTACAACATCCACCTGGTAGATTTTCTCTACACACCTGGAGGATCTTCTGAACACCACGAGCAACATCATAGTGCTCAGCTCCTACGATGTTTGGGTCCATGATACGGGATGTGGAATCTAAAGGGTCCACAGCAGGGTAGATGCCCAGTTCAGCAATGGCACGTGACAGCACAGTGGTGGCATCCAAGTGGGCAAAGGTAGTGGCGGGGGCAGGATCAGTCAAGTCATCAGCCGGTACATAGATAGCCTTAAGGAGGTTCAAAATTCAAGTTTGAATTTTAGAAATAAACTAAAACCCCAAACATCTAAAATCAACCAACCTGCACTGAGGTGATGGAGCCTTTCTTGGTGGTGGTGATTCTTTCCTGCATGGTTCCCATGTCTGTTGCCAGGGTAGGCTGATAACCCACAGCAGAGGGGATACGACCCAGCAGGGCAGACACCTGAGACAAACTCGTTATGAAGGGGTTAATTTACACTTATGCTTACCACTAGGTGAAAGATTACCAACCTCTGATCCAGCCTGAGTGAAGCGGAAGATGTTGTCGATGAACAGCAGCACATCCTGTCCCTCCTGATCACGGAAATACTCAGCAACTGTAAGACCAGTCAGAGCCACACGGGCACGGGCACCTGGGGGCTCATTCATCTGCCCATACACAAGAGCCACCTGGGAAAGAATGGGACACAGTTAAAACCTTTACATTCTTTAAATAACCCAGCTTCCCATGCCCAGTGATGTACCTTAGATGTGGTGTCCTTCAGGTTGATGACACCAGACTCAATCATCTCATGGTACAGATCATTGCCCTCACGGGTTCTCTCCCCCACTCCAGCAAACACAGAGTAACCACCATGGGCTTTAGCCACATTGTTGATCAGCTCCATAATCAGCACAGTTTTTCCGACTCCAGCACCACCAAAAAGACCTAGAAGAAGTCAGGTTTAAAAGACTGGATTAGGGTTTGTAATCCAAATCTTATTTACATACAAGTTTGAACTGGATTAGTACCCAGAGTTTTACAAAGAAGCAAAAAGGAAAGTTAAATCAGCAGGGTCCTGCCATAGACAAAGTGGCAGAAGATGCAGCATTAAGTTTAAAAAAAAAAAAAAAAAAGGAAAAATTCCTGTGTTTACCACACAATATAAATATAATGCTCAAACATTAACATCTTAAGTGCAGGAAATGCAAAAAAAAAAAATATATATATATATATTAAATTTAAAATCAAACCAAAATGTCTCATACCAATTTTTCCACCCTTGGCATATGGAGCCAGAAGGTCGACCACCTTGATTCCAGTAACCAGGATCTCCTGTTCCACACTCATGTCTGTAAATTCAGGCGCCTCAGCGTGGATGGGAGCAGTCCTAAAAACACAGGACTGTGAATACGGAATGCCAGGGAGAAGACACAAATAAGAGGTGATCTGCACTTACGTTTTGGTGGTGATGGGCCCTCTCTCATCAATGGGCTCTCCAATTACATTCATGATCCTACCCAGGGTCTCAGGACCTACTGGGATTCTGATTGGGGCCCCAGTATCCAAAACCTTCTGTCCTCGCACCAGACCCTCTGTACCATCCATAGCAATGGTGCGGACAGTGTTCTCACCTACAGAGAAATACATGTGAACATGTTAACCACTAATGTCCTGAAAGATAAGGGTATACAGCTTAATTGCTTATTTAGAAAACATGACCAGAGTCAGACATAGGTTACAAGTCCATTTCAAGGACAGGGTGGTGGTCCATGGGCCTTTGAATATTTTCTAGCAAAGAACATTAGACTTACCCAGATGTTGAGCAACCTCCAGCACCAGCCTGGAGTCACGGCCAGCTACCTCCAGGGCATTAAGGATGGGTGGCAGACCCTCATCGAACTGCACATCCACAACGGCACCAATAACTGCCACAATGCGCCCACTGGCAGCTGCAGCCGCGGCAGCAGGGGCAACATATCCCCGACCTGCCACCATGGAAACAAGGGTTAGATGATTATAATCTAAATGCATTTGGTATGAAGGACAAACACAGCTTAAGGTCAAAGCAGGAATGCATAATTTCAAGTTACAAATTTGGACACGATATGTTGAAATATTTAATAATCTATAATGTTAATAATGCTGTAAAATATAAAGCAGTAGATAAAGCTACAAAGATATGGAAGTACAATAGACTATACACGTATAAATTGCTTACAAAAACCTAAGCAGTCCACTAAATTTAATTATTTAGCATTTAAAATATGTTTTATACTTGTCGGTGCTTTAAACATTACATGTTATTTTCTGGAGTTAGCTTAGCATGGTAGCTAAGCTAAAGACTTGTCACTTTACTGACATGTAAAGGTCATTCGACTTCGCTTACAAATAAAACCGGGGTTACATTTACTTTTGTTACAGATGAAAGTACAGCTTTCTGTTGTTCACTCTTATCCATTTAAGTAGTTTGATTTGCAGTTATAATGAATAAAGAGCTGTTTGAGAGCTCGCGGCCTGTGCACATGCTCCCGCTTCCAGCACTCATTGACTCACTGACGTGACGTGTGCAAAGATCACAAACTCACTCTACAAACATGCAATCACGAGCGTTTACCAGAGAATAGTGTAGCTGGAGATCCAGTGACGGCCTTTAGGGGTGTGACACCGGGCCTCAGAGCCCGTAAAGCCCCGGTGCAGCAGTGGCGGCCCACAGCTCCCAACATCGTCAAAATGGCTGAAGGTGGAACCGGTCGGTCGCGTTGCACTGCTTATATAGAGCTGCTGCAGCTTTACACTGCGCATGCGTGTAGGCTGGCTTTGCCTCCAATACGCATGCGTCCTTCACTGAAGGACAGACCCAGCAGACAGGGACTGAATGCTATTTTCAACTCGATGCTTTTTAGGTTTTTTTTAATTTCTAAATCGTTACGGCTGTAACATTTTTTTAAAACACGTACTTAAGATAAGACTTGTTACTATCCTTTGTACCGAGAGCCATCCGGCTTTTTGAGTCTACTGGTGGGGTTGGTAGAAGGACAAATAAACAGGAAATTAGTATTTTTAGCACTCTGGTCACTATATAGCATTCAGAATTTACTATCGGACACAACTTTTTATGTGACACTTTGTAACACTTTGTGAAAGTGGTTAAGTAGTCAGTCCATCACAGGGAAAGCGCATATAGGTTTAAAAGTTCTAACATCTGTTTTGTTGTGAGAAGAACATGAAAACCTCAGCAAAAATACCATAACCAAAGTAGATAACAGCAACATCTATATAACATTTCAACTTGTCTGTGTGGAGCATGGGCAGCACGGTGACTTAATGGTTGTCGGAGTGGATTTCCTCAGGTTTCTCCAGTTTCCTCCCACAGTCCAAAAACATGGATTCAAGATAAATTGAGTGCTCCAAATTTAAATTTCCCCATTCAGTTTGTGCATCTGTGAGTGAGTGTGTGCCCAGTAATAGATTGGCGCCCTGTCCTGGGTGTATGTGCCCCTGGATGAGCAAGGGAAAACCCCTGTGATTTTAGAAAAACATTAAGTTAAAGATAATGAATGTGTGAAGTGTCTGGGTATTTTGGCTTTCGCTTATCGCATAAAAGTGTAGCCAAATAACAAAACTTACTTCAAAGTACTTTTTAATACTTTATTCTTATAGCAATTTAAAATTCTTTTTTTTATTTGTCTTGGTATACCTTAAAAAAATAAATTTGGCATCTGTGAAAAGTGAACCCCCCCCCCACCCTCAGTATTATGATAAACTTCTTAAATCAAAGAATATAATGGAATAATATTTGATTAATTCATTCATTATCTTCCGCTTATCCCATTATGAGTGTCGCGGGGGGGTTCCCCATGCCCATCCAGGGGAGAACGTCTCTGGCGCTGGGCAGATACACCCAGGACAGGGTGCC
>JAOUQT010114945.1:0-19355 GCA_025769995.1 Xyliphius kryptos | reverse complement strand
GAAAATTTCATGTCAATAGCACCTCTAGAAATATATTTACTGAGAAAAATGGTGATGTGTTCAATACTTATTTCACCTGCTGTAATTGTATGGAAATGTCTAATGTTGTTAATTCTGGTATGGTAATGGGTTGTTTGTTTGTTCACCCTAATTCAGACCACACTTCACATACTTCCCATAGTGTTCATACTTATACCATGCTCTATACCTCAAATGGGTAATTTAGTAAGACATACTTTACCTGTGAACAATGCACCAAGTAAAAGTGCTCATAAAGTCTCAGAATCATTGTCCTTAAATTGTACTTCTAATTAAATCTTTACTTAACTCCACTGTTCCTAAAGACACTCCAAAAAGAACAAATTACAATAGAACCTGCCAATACACAGTACCTCTCCATTACAACTTTTGAAAAATTGTATTATTCACTTTAAATTGTGTTTGGAGGCGGGTGGGAGGGCATATCTCCCACATTCATTCATTATCTTCCACTTATTCCTATATGAGGGGTGCAGGAGGGTTCCCCATGCCCATCAAGGGGAGAACGTCTCAGGTGCTGGGCAGATACACCCAGGACAGGGCGCCAATCCATCGCTGGGTACACGCTCACTCACACATCCACACACTATACAGGGCAATTTAGAGCATTTAATTTATCTTCATGTTTGTGGAATGTGGGAGGAAACCGGAGAACCCGGAGGAAACCTACGCAGACACGGGAGAACATGTTAACTCCACCCAGATTGGGAAGCGAACGCAGAATCCCCAGCACCGAGAGGCGAATGTGCTAACCACTAAGCCCAAATCTCCCACATTTTGTATGGAATTCTGTTTGTAAGCCTACAAATGTGAAAAAACATGTTTACTTTATGAACAAAACTCACAGAGACACAGTTTAATTTTGAAAGTTAAAAAAAGTTTTATGTTTACAGCTGATGAGAATCTGTTTCAATGATCAGGTTGTGACTTAAGATTATACAATATAATATACATAATAATTGGTTAAACAAAAACAAATTTTTATTGGTTCCATTAAAATATAAGAACTGACATAGCGTATTATATAATAAGGAGTAAAAGTAAAACGTTTTAGACTAAATTACTACATTGATTAATCAATTATTAAATCAATCATTACTCTACAGCCCTTCTGGTGTTTTTGTTTCTTTTGAAACACAGCGGATACCGTTGGAGATGTACAGTGTGGAGTGCTTGGAGGTAGTTGCTCCATTACTTCCTAGTTGCTCCATAAATCATTCTTCCATTGTCTAATTTGGATCAGACTATAGCTCTGTACACTCTCAGAAGTGACGGGAAGTCTGCTTCCCATCTTGTGTTGGCCAACTCTAATTAGGTATGACAGTTTAAGACATTATATTTTAAGAATGTTTCTTTGAGGGATAAAAGACAGTTTCATGTCCAGCATAAGGCCTAGAAATTTTACTTTCTGGACAATATCTATTTTGATCCTATCCAGGTAAAGTACAGGTTCAGGATGCATTGCTCGTAGCTGGTGGAAATGTATTCCCTTGGTTTTGGTTTTAGAAATTTTTTAAACATTGACTACAGACCATTAATAAATATTGTTTCTGACCAGTTGTGAGCACTGTACAACAGAGTTTATGTTCCTTTCTTGAGAGCCAGTACAAAAGTCATCCACATGCAAGCTACAAAAGATATCAGGTGGAATGATTTACAACTTTTAATTTTCAGACTGAAGAGTTACTGACAGGATACTTCCTTGAGGGACTCCCATCTCCTAAATGTGTCTGTTTAAATAGATATTATTGACTCTAACCCTAAAGTACCTGCCATTTTTTAAACCCAGACGATATAAATCTCTCATGATTCCATACCTACAACTGGTTTCATAAGCCTTTTCCAAGTCAAGCAATATAGCCACAGCATGTTCCTTTAAAAGCATTCCTAACCAAAGACTTTAATCTGACCAGGCTATCAGTCGTACTTATACCTTTTCGGAAACCGCACTGCATTTTGTTTAGGGCTCTGTTAGTTTTCAACTGCTATATCAAGGAATTATTAATCATTCTCTTGTCAATACAATGGTCCTCTAATTGTCTGGGTCACTGTGGTCCAGGCTTGGGGATGGGGATGACAATTGCCTCCTTCCAGAAGGGCAGAATTTGTCCTGAGTTCCATACTTGATTGTAGGCATCCAGCAACAGGGTCAAAGCTCCCTGTGGCAAGTGTTTTAGGAACTGGGAACTGGTAATGTATCTGCAGTTCTTCCAGAGTAAAGTCTTGGTTATATGGCTCTAAATTATTTGATTGGAAGTTAAGTCTCCTCAATTCCATCTGTGGTCGGATGATCTGAAATTCTGGCAATGAGTTCTGGCAATGTCCACCTGAATTCTTTTCAAAGGTTTCTGCCAGAAGGTTTGCAATGTCAGCCTCAGTGGTGGCTACTAATCCAATTGCTTGATAAATTGTGACTGTATGGTAGCAACTTTGTTTTTCATTTTACATCCCATAATCCAGACTCTGGTGGGTGGAGTAGTCGACATCAGCTTACTCACAAAATCGTGCCTGCTTAACTTTTTAGCTGCTCGCATCACTCTCCTTGTCTGGGCTCGACTGATTTGAGGTTAAATAAAATTTTTCAGAGAAGAAGATCTGGAGAAGTTCTAGGGATGGGTTCTGCAGCTATGGATCTCAGAGTGTCAGTAACTCATTCCATACAGACTCTATGTTGGGTTGGTGCCATACATAACCCGCTTCCAGCAGCAGGCCTGAAAGGTAAGCCAGTCAGCTTTCACTTCTGGGCTTTTTTCTGTATTGTTGGTCTAACTTGTAAAATAATTATTGGAAAATTATCACTGCCACAGAGATTTTCTCAGACTTCCCATGAAATTTTCAGCAAAAGTCAAATCAATAGTACTATATGTGCCATGCCCAGGATGGAGGCAAGTATAAGAAGTATTTCATAGGCATAAATAATTTCTGCCAATGAACCTCTCCAGTATTTTGCCTTTGGTATTTATAGGGTGATTTTGCCATATCAAACTGAACTGAAATGCTAAACATTTCTACCTTATATTTTATACAGTAATTCACTTTTCAATTGGTGACGTTGACCATTTATTGGAAACAACATGCCAAGAGTTGCTTTGAACAACTTCATTATTAGTATTGTTGGCATTGTTTGCTTCTGTCATCTTGTGCTTTTTTTCATAATTGTATCTTTTAAATACACAAAACATTTGCATAAACACCTGGCTTCTACAAGTTGGAATACATTTCTTTTTCAGTGTGAATGTGCTGGTGTCGTTTCAAATCATTTTTTCGAGTAAAACTTTTTCCACACTGTGAGCATGTATAGGGTTTTTCTCCAGTGTGACTACGCTGATGCCTGATAAGATCGCTCTGCTGAGTAAAACTTTTACCACACTGTGAACACATATATGGTCTTACTTCTGTATGAATTTGCAGATGTTGTGTAAGACTACTCTGTTCAGTAAAACTCTTTCTACACTGTGAGCAGAAATAGGGTTTTTCTCCCGTGTGAAAAAGCTGATGTCGTTGAAGATGACATTGCTGAGTAAATTGTTTTCCACACTGTGAGCAGGAATATGGCTTTATTCCTGTATGAATTCGCAGATGTTGTGTAAGATGACTCTGTTTATTAAAACTCTTTTCACAATGTGAGCAAAAATATGGTTTTTCTCCCGTGTGAATACGCTGGTGTTCTTTAAAACTACTCTGATTAGTAAAACTTTTTCCACACTGTAAGCAGGAATGTGTTTTTTCTCCTGTATGAATACGCTGATGTAGTTGAAGATGACTCTGTTGAGTAAAACCCTTTCCACACTGTGAGCAGATAAATGGTTTTTCTCCTGTGTGAGTACGCTGATGAACTACAAAACTACTCTTTTTAGTAAAACCCTTTCCACACTGTGAGCAAAAATATGTTTTTTCTCCTGTGTGAATGCGCTGATGATCTTTAAGATGACTCTGATGACTAAAACATTTCCCACACTGTGAGCAGATAAATGGTTTTTCTCCGGTGTGAACACGCTGATGCACTGTAAGACTACTCTGTTTAGTAAAACTCTTCCCACACTTTGAGCAAAAATATGGTTTCTCTCCTGTGTGAATGCGTTGGTGTTCTTTAAGATGACTCTGATTACTAAATCCTTTTTCACACTGTGAGCAGGAATAGGGTTTTTGTCCTGTGTGAATATGCTGATGCAGTTGAAGATGACTCCGCTGAATAAAACTTTTTCCACATTGTGCACACATATATGGTTTTTCTCCTGTGTGAATACGCTGGTGTACTTTAAGATTACTCTGCTGAGAAAACTTCTTTCCACACTGTTTGCAGGGATATGTTTTTTCTCCTTTGCTATTACACGGATGCAGTTTAAAATAACTCTTTTGAGAATAACTTTTTCCGCATTGTGAGCACATAAATGGTTTTAGTTTTTTGTGAATGCACTTGTGTTGGTCGAGTTGAAGCTGTGAAGTGTTACACTGTTCATTTTTTAAACAAGAAGTTGCCTTTTCTTCTGTGTGAACACACTGGTGTCTTGGAAGAAGAACATTAGGAGAAACTTCTTCCACACTGTATGACGAAATAGTTTTCTTCTCTGTGGATGTGCTCATGTTCACACTGTAAAATGTATTCCTGTAGGTAGAAAGATGAATGCACTGAAGTTGACATGTTATTTATCCACATATATCATCCACATAAAAAACTATGTAACAATGTAAAGTCCACAGAAAACTGTAATCATGATTTAGTCTAAAAGGCAGCATGAGGAGTAAAGAGTGTTAGATCAGTGGTTATATGTTGTTTTATTTTTATTTTGGTGCTCAGGGGTTAACATCCCAAATCCACCAATGTTACCAATGTGGACTAATATTATATGTAAACTGCATGTTTATAAAAATGGTCAAATGATAATATTTGGTTGGACCGCCTTCAGCTTGGTTCATACCGCACATTCAAGTGTGGTGCTGTCTCCACAAGCTGCTGCAATAACACAACATTTATTTGTGTCCGAAGTTCTTGTGTTAATAATAATTTGATACACCAGTACATTCCTAACAACCTCAATAGGCCTCAGGTCAGGACTCTGTGGTGGCCAATTCATGTAAAAATGTCATCTCCTGCTCCCTGAACCACTCTTTCACTATTTGAGAATGATGAACCTTGGCATTGCCATTTTAAAATATATCCATGCCGTCAGAAGAGAAAGATTTATCGATAGAATAACCTGGTGGTACAGTATATTCGGGTCATTAGGTGTCCTAACTGCTAATTAACTTGTTTCAGTTCTGATCTATTTGCTTGGTATGATGGCATTGGGGGTAACAAGTCCAGGGAGTTTCTCCTCCTTTTGTTGAATGAGAGCAGGGATAGGGATCCATCACATCCACATCCTTGTTCGGGAGGATGAGCTGTGTGTTCTCATAGTCTCGCAAGCTGGAAGCAAAATGTATTCAATATGTGGATGTTGCAGATCTTATTAAAGGTATCAATTTTGAAGTTCTGCAAGTTACCATAATCAAAATTTTATCATTATATTTCCAAAACCATTTGATATTTCTATTTATAGAGTATATGTTCATTGTTATTATGTTCATAATTATGTATTTCTGTACATTTACATTTTTTGGTTTAAAGTAATTCCTCCACAGTGAAAAGTATATATATACTTGTAGAGACTAAAGAAAAGTAATAAAGGAGTGAAGTTTGGTAGGTTGCTGTTTTAATTACATTAAGCCATGTTAATTCATTTTTACGTGAAGCATTTTCCAAATATGACGTTTAATATTTTCCTGCACATCTGACTCATCACTTGTAACTGCACTTATCATTCTGCAGTATAACTTACTTTCGACCTGCTACCACGTTCTTTTCATTCCTCTAATGTTGCTTCTGAATTAGGATATGATTCATTAATAATATAAATAATTTGCTTTTAAACACGTTTAAAGTGCTAAAGAATGGATTAAATGATGTGTTATATGCATCAATCTGTCATTGGTGTTCAGCCATACCGTTTATCATTACAATGCACATTGTTTTTCCTTCTAATTATCCCTTTATGTATAATTTATATTCATTATTTATGTGTAGGTAACCACTATTTAGCAGGAGAGAAAACAGAAACCTGTTTTTAGGGTTCTTTCGACATTTGAATCAGCTTTCCAAATATCAGTTGCTCGTGCTGTTTGAATTCTGTGTGCAGAACAGAACTAGCCGGAAGTGAACTGTTTGTAACTCAGGCGAGGCTTACTGAAAAAGCGCCGCTATTATAAGCTCACTTCGTGGAACAGTCCCCTTCCTGAACATGTCATTTTTATGCTTTATTATTTTTATTACAGTGCATTCACATAAATCTATAACGTTATTAGTATTATAAACCATTACGTCATCTAGAACAAAGTCGTATTAAATGCACCTTCTATTAGTCTTATTTCGATCCTGATCATCCGCACATAGTATAAATCTTTAATAAGTTTAATAAAAAATCTCACCTTTAGTAATGAAATGGATTTTAACTGATGATAATGATGTGCACAACTTTGATTTTTCAGTTAATCTCTCGGAGCTCTAAACACGCGAGATTCAGCAGATGCATTGTTATTTTTCTTCTTTTTTTGTTTATTGGCGGTTGGGATTCAAAATATGTACAATACCGCCTCTTACTGTTTGGAAGACGCACTTCAACACTTATTATTAAGTCGGCTTCTCAAATCTTTATCATTTTAAATAAAGTGATTAAAGATAAACTGTAGAAATAACAAATAACATTAGCTTAATACCTAACCATTATCTATTTAGTATTTTCTTTTTAGTGCGTACACACCATAAATTACACTGCACAGCATTTTTTCAAGTCTTGCTTCCTGAAAAGTTTCGGTGATTGTGACTGGTACCCATAGGTTATGCACAAATATGGTTTTCGTTTTACTGCATCACGTAGGAACTCTAAGAAATAGACATTTATATGTTTATCTATTTAATCAGGTTTACGATCCACATGAGCCATTAAGTTGAACAGAATTGAAAATGTTTGCTCCTGATTTTCTTTTGTATTTAACTTCTGGTGCATCACGTTGCAGTGTCCAACTGTAGTCAGCAAGCATTGCCGGTACTATCAGGATATGTTTAATGTTGTTGACCTGCAGAATACTAAGCAACCAGTACTGGGGTGTGGTTGTTCAATAATGGGGAGTCTTGAATTGCCCTTTACTTCCGCTGGGGTGCTGGTGCTTCTTTTTAAGAAAGGAGACTGCAGGGTGTGTTCCAAGAAGGATCACATGAAATATGAACTAATTAGTGACAATGTCGCAACTTATTCCAAAACTATGCTGCATCGGTGGCAAGTCTGCTGCAAGGTCAAGATCCTTTAGGCCCCTTGCATGATCCTCTTTGGGTAATGCTGCCATTGCGGTAATGCTGTTGGAAGCAATTTTGAGTCGCTCATACTCCCATACTGAACCATAATTGTTGCAGCTTCATATACTGTGGCTTCTGCGAGGGCTGCCTCTGCATCACATTGCTAATACAAGTGTGTCCAGTGTTGCATCAAGATGCATTTTTTTTTACTTTTAATTGAGCTTAATTAATTCTAATTTTATATCTTCCACAAAAATGCGGAAGGACATATTTACTTTCAGGAGAAAACTCACAGAGACAGTTTAATCCAAAGTTTTATATTTATTGATCACAGCTAAGGAGAATCAAATTCAGGTTGTGACTAGATTATACAACATAAAATACATGTTAATTGGTTAAAAATAAAACAAGTTACATTACAATAAAAGAACTGATAAACAGTGTACCACAAAAGTGAGTACACTCCCATTTCTGTGGATATTTAAGCATATCATGGGGCAACACAACATTGACATAATGAAAAGTAGTCTGTGTGCAGCTTATATAACAGTGTAAATTTATTCTTCCCTCTAAATAATTCAATATACAGCCATTAATGTCTAAACCTGCTCAACGAGGGGTTTGGCACCCTGTCCTAAAAACAGCAGTGGATGTTCTCCCCTGAATGGGCGTAATGAACCCCATTAGATAATGAATGAATAAATAATGTGTTAACCACTGGCAACAAAAGTGACTACTCTGAATGTCCAAACTGAGCATTGCTTTTCATTTGTGACTTGTTGGTGTTACTAGGTCTTGGGTGTGCATAGGGAGCAGGTGTGTTAAATTTTGTAGTACAGCTCTCACACGCTCTCATACTGTCACCTCATGGCAAATAACTCTCTGAGAATCTTAAAATACGAAATGTGGCACTACGTTAAGATGGACAAGGCTACAAGAACATTGCCAACATTCTGAAACTGGGCCACAGCACAGTGGCCAAGATCATCTAGCATTTTAAAAGAACAAGGTCCGCTCAGAACAGGACAGACTTTTGGTCATCCAAAGAAGCTGAGTGCATATTGAGTGCAACTTTTGATGGTTAAGACATTAATGGCTGTATACTGAGTTATTTTGAGGGAAGAATAAATTTACACTGTTATATAAACTGCACACAGACTACTTTTCATTGTGTTAAAGTGTCATTTTGTCAGTGCTGTCCCATTAAAAGATATACTTAAATATCTACAGAAATGAGAACGCTGCACTTACTTGTGATACACTGTAATGTATTAATAAAACCTGTTTAAGACTAAAAATAAAGATTGATTAATACTATATTTCTATTTTTAAAGTAGTCTAAACTCACTGATCTGTTAATCATTCAAATCTATATAAATGAGTAAAACCTGATCTCCCATAGACGACTGATCCGCTATTACAGAAAGTTCATCATTAAATCAAACACACAAACAACTTCTCGTTTTCTAAAACTTTTAATATACATATTAATTGTTATTAAATGAATAATTGTTCTACACGCCTTCTGGTATTTTTGTATCTCTAGATACACATGGAACACAGAACATTTTTTTTAAAAATTCTCCAAAAGGTAAGAGAACAAATGATTATGAAAATTAATAAAAACAAATGAAAAAAATAAAAGTTTGTAAATCAGTAAAAAAAAAAATGCTGTTTTTAGATTATTTAGTAAATAAGATCTCTATGTCCTGAAAGGTTCTGTTCAATTGGCAGCAAATGTGTTTCACTTCAAATGTTGTGAATAAAGTGCTAAATATTTCTAACTTATATTTCACAAAGTGATTCTCTTTTTAGTCGGTAATGCTGATCGGTTACTGGTAACATCATGCCCAGAGTTTCTTGGAGCATCTGTATTTCTTAATGTATTGTGGACATCATTTTGGTGACCTGTGTCATTTTATGCTTGTTTTCATAATTGTAGTTTTTTTCTGCCAAAGGTTTGTATACACACAATGTTTGTAAAGGATGAGCTTAGAGCTGGAAAAAGTTTATTTTCTTGTGTGAATGCGCTGGTGTCGTTTCAAATTATTTTTTCGAAAAAAACTTTTTCCACACTGTGAGCAGGAATATGTTTTTTCTCCCGTGTGAATAAGCTGATGCAGTTTAAGACTACTCTGGCTAGTAAAACTTTTTCCACACTGTGAGCAGAAATATGGTTTTTCTCCTGTGTGAATGCGCTGGTGTGCTTTAAGATGACCCTGCTGAGTAAAACTTTTTCCACACTGTGAGCACATATATGGTTTTACACCAGTATGAATGCGCAGATGTTGCGTAAGATTGCTCTGTTTACTAAAACTCTTATCACACTGTGAGCAGAAATATGGTTTTTCTCCCGTGTGAATACGTTGATGTTCTATAAGATAACTCTGTTTAGTAAAACATTTTCCACAATGCGAGCAGGAATATGGTTTTTCTCCTGTGTGAATACTCTGATGCCGTATAAAATGACTTTGCTGAGTAAAACTTTTTCCACATTGTGAGCACATATATGATTTTACTCCTGTATGAATGCGCTGGTGTCCGTTAAGATGACCCTGCTGAGTAAATTTTTTCCCACAATGTGAGCAAATGTATGGTTTTACTCCTGTATGAATGCGCAGATGTTGTGTAAGACTACTTTGGTAAGTGAAACTCTTTCCACACTGTAGGCAGGAATATGGTTTTTCTTCTGTGTGAATACGCTGGTGTTCTTTAAGAATACTCTGCCGAGTAAAACTCTTTCCACACTGTGAGCACAAATATTTTTTTTCACCTGTGTGAATACGCTGATGAACTTTGAGGCTACTCCGATGAGTAAAACTCTTTTCACACTGTGAACAGGAATATGGTTTCACCTTTGTGTGAATACACTGGTGTTGTTTAAAATAACTCTTTTGAGTTAATTTTTTTCCACATTGAAAGCATTGTTGTTGGTCAAGTTGAAACTGTGGTGTGTAACTCTTCATATTGTGAGCAAGAATGTGGCTTTTATTCTGTGGGAACACCCTGGTGTCTTAGAGGAAAACAATTAAGGAAAACTTCCACACTGTATGTTGGAATATTTTTCTTCCTTTTTTTTTGTGAATGCACTGATGTTGACTATACTTAAAAAAATCTCCACTGTGAAAAAAAAAAGTTTTTTTTTCCAGTCTTGGTATTTTGTCTTTTGAAACTTTCAATTGAACAATGTCGTTCCTGTTTGCTTTTGAAATACTTATCGCTAATGACTACCAGGCAGCCAGGAGTTCTGTACGTAATTAGTCTGTTTTGTAATCCATGTATTTATGCAGAAGCTTGGTCTGGTTTAATATTTATCCTTACTTGCTGTAGAAAGTCGAAGGAAGAGTTCGTAGTGTGAGGATGCTCCAGATTCATACAACAGATGTTGTCCGTAAGCATGGCAAAGCTGCATGGTACATCTCTGAGGTTGTGCAAGGCAATGCCAAATCTCCAGACACTATTTAGAGCATTTTCTTAGAATAAGGAAGACCATCTTTCACCCCTTTTTCTTTTAGCCTTATCAATTTTCTTTCCAGAAGCCTTTAAAACAAGCAAAAATAAACATATTTAAATATTAATTTTATAAATAAAATTTTAGTCATTAATCCAATTCAGTAATTTATAACAACACTTTTTGTGGAACCCCTTTGTGCTCTTTATCCAGCTAGCTTTTGGGTCCATCAGGGATCAAGAACTGCTGTTCTAGATCAAGTTTATTAGTTTATTGGTCACTTAACACATTTTTGCCAGTTTAAAATAAAAAATGTCATACTATCTGCATCACATATCTGTTATAATGCACATTTGCAACCATAGTTTTGGATTAGAGAAAAAGGTCTTATCATCCAACACACATTCTGATGACATTTGGTGGATCTTCAGATGGTGTGGCAGACCAAGTAAAACTGCAGACCTCCTTTTCTCACTTGTGTTTTATAGGAGACATAACTGTGGCATGAGGGTGTCATGATCGGCGTCTGCAGAGATTAGGTTTAGGAGGCAGATTAGGTAAATGGCAACACTTACCTGGGATTAATGTTGCTAATTATCTCTCATCCTGTTATCAAAAGAGGTCGGAAGCATAGAGAAGAGAGAGTGTGAACCCTATAGAGGGATAATTACCTGTGCTGTTTAAAGAAAAAAATCTGTATATGATGTTGGGGCCTTAATTAAGGAAAAACCTTTTTGTTAACAAAAAAAAGTTTTTTTGTTTGGCCCATGGCGGCACCGTGGCTTAGTGGTTAGCACGTTTGCCTCTCAGTTTCCTTCTCTCCAGGTTCTCCAGTTTCCTCCCACAGTCCAGTTGAATTAGGGTAAATGGAATGCTCTAAATTGCCCCATATAGTGTGCTTGTGTGTGTAAGTGTGTGAGTGAGTGGGTACCCATCGATGGATGTCCTGGGTGTATCTGCCCAGCACCCAAAATAGATGGGCATGGAGAACAACCCTTCCTACGACACTAGCTAAGAAATAAGACTCACTTGTTGGTGTGATAACCACAACCTCATTATTTTCTACAGTAAAATAATACATTTTAATACTTTCTTTTGAAAGACACTGTACTTACATCGTCCTCAAGGCACTTTAAAATGTCTGAGCTGCTGATTTAAAATACAGTAAAAATCATTTTAATTGGAAACCGTTTCAACTCTTTTAGTAGGTGTGCATGTATAACATGTCAATAACCATAGATAACAAGTCTAAAGTAACTTTTCTTTCTTCCAAATCAAGACAACACTTATTTCACTAAAAATAATTTCATATACTGTACAATGTGTGATTAATTGACAAATTGTCAGAAAAACGTTGGTACCATATAAAAAAAATTCAATTTACTTTTACTTATATTTCTATATTCCATGTTTTGTCTGACCGATTTCATTACAATAAATATAGTGATGGCAATAACCCTTTATGTTCTTTTAGAAAATCGAACAGCAGTAATAGAATAGCAATTAAATATATCAGGAGCAAAGTTGTAGCTCAGCGGTTAGTGTTGGGTTTTAAACTGAATGTTTAAAAAATGGTCACACAATAATATTTGGTTGGACTGCCTTTAACTTTGATCACGCCGCACATTTACGTGTGGTGTCGTCTTCACAAGCTGCTGCCATGTCGCAACATTTTTTTTTCTGTCCCCCCCATGTCCCCCTGTATTAATAATTCCAAACATTGTAAATGGGGTTTAGGTCTGGATTCTGTTGTGGCCAATTCATGTGTAAAAATTATGTCTCCTGCCCCCTGAACCTCTCTTTCACTGTTTGAGAATGATGAATCCTGGCACTGTCATCTTAAAATACAACGTGCCATCAGGAGAAAACGATCCACTGATGGAGTAACCTGGTGATTCCTCCAAGATGAGCCCCTTACTATCCTAACTGTTAAATAACGTATTGAAGCTCTTACCTATTTGCTTAGTTCAATTAAAATAGTGACCTTTATTTTTACCAGGAAGTTTATATATTGTTATGAATGGGATATTTCTAACCCTTACCAAGTAGCTACTAGAGTCCCCAACGACCCCTCAATCTCAAATCGTATATCCATCTGCCTCACCGGCATATCTGTTTGGATGAAGGCCTTTCATTTTAAATTTAATCAAACAATGAATGAGTTTCTTATAATCCTTGTATCCTAGATACAAGGTACTTACCATGGCCTACAGGACATTCACTAGATCTGCCCCCTCTTACCTTCAACCCATCTTTACTAAATACACTCCAACTCGTTCACTGTGCTCTAGTGATGAAGGTGTCCTGGTGATTCCAACTCACATAGGCGCTAATTCTCACTCCATTTCATTCACCACTGCTAAATGGTGTAACGACCTTCACAATCACATTCGTAAGGCTAAATCACTTAACATTTTCAAGAAACTTCACAAAACACACCTCTTCCACAGACACTTGCTTTAAAAAAAACAGCCAGATCAATAAATGCACAGGTGATTAATGATTGTGTATGTTTGACTTGTGGTGTTATCTCATTTGTAAGTCGCTTTGGATAAAAGCGTCTGCTAAATGACTAAATATAAATGTGAAGTCTAAAATAAATGCACATTCTATCAGTCTTATTTCCATCCTGATTATCCACACATAGTATGACGCTTTAATAAGTTTAATAAAAAATCTCACCTTCAGTAATGAACTGGATTTTATCTGATGATAATAATGATGTGCACAACTTTGATTTTTTTATTAATTCTCTCGGAGCTACGAACACTCGATTCAGCCGTAGTTATTGTTCTATTTCTTCGTTTCCTGTTTATTGGTGGTTAAGATTACAATTTAGTCTAACACTGCCACCTCGTGTTTGGAAGATGCGCTTCAATGCATATTATTAAGTTGTTTTTTCAAACCTTAGAGGTCATCATTTTAAATAAACTAATTGAGGGTAAAATGTAGAAATAGTATTTGTTCTATTTTCAGAGATTGTTCTCTTAAAGACTTTTAAGCATATAACCAACCTATATTAAATGACTACACTTTTTTAATATGTTACACACGCTGTAAACAGGTAAATATCTACATTTTAAATTCACATTATTAAAGCAAATGTGCTTTTTTTCTGTTTAAATATGCTGATGATGTTTAAAAGAGCTATTTTGAGTAAAACCTCTTCCGCATTGTGAGTGTTTTGAAATTTTTACTAGTCAGTGTAAACTTGAACGGCATCAGCACATTCATACAGGAGAAAAACCTTATTCCTGCTCACATTGTTGAAAAAGTTTTACTAAACAGAGTCAAGGAACACAAGCATATTCACATGGGAGAAAAAACATATTCCTGCTCCCATTGTGAAAAAAGTTTTACTCACAGGACTACTCTTTTAGTGCATCAGCGTATTCACACAAGAGTAAAAACATATTCCCGCTCACAGTGTTTTAAAACTTTTACTAGTCAGTGTAATCTTGGACGTCATAAGCACATTCATACAGGAAAAAAAAACTCTATTCCTGCTCACATTGTGGGAAAAGTTTTACTAAACAGAGTAATCTTAAAGAACCAGTGCATTCATTCATTCATTCATTCATTATCTTCCGCTTATTCCTTTATGAGGGTCACGGGGGTTTGTAGGGGTTCCCCATCCCGGAGAGAATGTCTCAGGCGCTGGGCAGATACACCCTATACAGGGCAATTTAGAGCATTCAATTTACCTTCATATTTATGGAATGTGGGAGGAAACCGGAGAACCCGGAGGAAACCCACGTAGACACAGGGAGAACATGCAAACTTCACCCAGATTGGGATTTGAACCGGGAATCCCCAGCGCTAAAAGGTGAATGTTCTAACCACATGTCTCTGAGGTTGTGTACTACAACCCCCCCAGGAAAGAAAACATTCAACACCCTCACGGCCAATAAGGAAACCCAGTATGAGGCCTGATGGATGGAGGCCGTGAACCAGTGTATCTTGCTTCGACCCCATGCATGCTACATAGAAAGGACTTCAATGAGGGCACCGCAGGTGGTCGGGCAGGCTTGCTACTGCAATTTCGCATGGTAGCACCAGAGAGCATTTCTGTAATCCTCACAGGACCAACACATAGATAAAACACACAGGTATACATTAGTGAAGTGAGCACTGTGCTTGGAGCAATGAGCAGCTACCACTTATTAAAGGTTTTAAAGGTATTCAATTTATCAGGATACCTCTAATGTTTAAACCCTCTTTCCAGTGATTAACAAGGATGGAACAAGGAAGATGTTCCTACTGTAGCGTAAAACCAGGAGTTCACATCCAGGCCTTCAAAAAGTGGGGCTTACAAGTTGCATTTTATAAATAATGATTTATCTACATCAGCCATTATTAAACTAACAAGACTGCATATCACTAATAACTCTAAAATAATTTATAACGTGTAAACACTAAAAAAAAAATAATAATAATAGGTAATGCTTAAGGATCAAGGTAAATTTAAGCTCATGTTTAGGGCAAGGTTAGGAAAACTGGCAGCGTGAAAGACATTTTGACAATTTGGATATGTACATTTTCCCCCTGGTGTTTTTTAGGGTAATATAATTTAAAGTTAAATATCAGTTCTGGTTACTCTGGTTGTGTTTATTAGAAAACCGTATTGTGAGATTTACCGTTTGCGTGGGTTTGTCAGCTTCACCACTAGAGGGAGACATTTGAATACGTTGTCAATTTTTAAGGCATCAAGTCTGAATTCTCGGTGAATAAATTCAGTAAAATTTGCGGATATATTTATTTAAGCCATGTATTTGCCATTATTTAATTAATTGTTATTTTTTTAAAGGCATTTTGAAACTATTCGTTTCTCTGATCATTTAATGCTTCGTGCCCGAGTTGTGCTCCCCTGCATCCATTTCTGAACACTAGGTGCCGGTATTGCACTAAATTTGAATCCTAACCGCCAATAAATAAAAAAAGAAGAAGAAAAAACAACAGAAGCTGCGGAATATGTTTGTAGCTCCGAGACTTTTAATAAAAAATCTATGTTGTGCACATCATTATTATCTTCAGATAAAATCCAGTTAATTACTGAAGGTGAGATTTTTTATTAAACTTAAAGCTTTATACAATGTGTGGATAATTAGGATGGAAATAAGACTGATAGAAAGTGCATTTATTCAATACTTTGCTCTAGATGATGAAAGGAGCTTTAATAAGGGAGACATAAGCTAAATGACACTAAGTGTTGAAGATGGCAAAGTGACAGTTTTGTTGATTTAGTTACTCAAAGTGAAATTAAATAATGTTTATTTAATTCATATAATTAGCTACCGTCAATCAAATAACAAGTGTTTTTAAATTATGATTTTCCTCTGAAACTTGCAGAATTATTGAGGGTTATTGAATTACCGATCTAGAATCATGACTAAAATTTAAGTTGTATCTTAGACATTGTATTTGTAGACAAAGTTTGATGCTTGTTATTTTTGCTTGTTTCAAAGGCTCATGGCGATACAATTCATGTGGCTGTAAAAGGAATTAAATATGGCATTCTAAGAGACTATGAAGATACTATAAAGTATGCTTTTATTTGGAGATTTTTAATGTGGCAGTTTTGGAGGAGATTTGTTCTGCACAACCTCAGAGACATGCCATGCAGCTTTGCCATCCTTATGAACAGTATCTAAAGTGTAAACCTGATGTATCCACACACAAGAAACGGACTTATAAGGTACCAACAGAACTTCTGGCTGCCTGGTATTCACTAATTATTAGTAATTTAAAAGCAAACCACGACAACATTGTTTTACCTCAACTTGAACTCATTCAAAACACAAAGTCTGTATGACATTTCAACATTAGCAAATTCACAAAAGAAAAGGAAAAGACATCTGTAATAGGGTCAACAAATAAGGAATGGAGACTGGATTTTACAAGCTCATGTATGGGCTTTATGAATACATTATTTAAAAAAAAAAAAAAAAAAAAATATATATATATATATATATGCCTCTCTCTCCATGGCATGTGCTGTTCCTAATTCTAAAAGTTGTACATGCTCATCAGGCAGAGCTGCATCGGGGTACTAATTATCTCCAATTAAAGTCCATTGCCAACACCACTATGTTCCAGGCACAACCTTTCTGCTTACGGGAATAAATTTTAGAGTGGAAATGAGCACATCCACAAAGAAGAATAAAGACAGATCGGCATACAGTGCACAGGATCAACTTGATCAACACCAGCACATTCACACAGAAGAAAAGCCATATTACTGTTCACAGTGTGGAAAAAGATTTACTAAACGGCATAGTCTTAAAGAACACCAGCATATTCACACGGGAGTAAAACCATATTCCTGCTCACAGTGTGGAAAAAGTTTTACTCAACAGAGTACTCTTATAGTGCATCAGCGTATTCACACAGAAGAAAAGCCATATTCCTGCTCACAGTGTGGAAAAAGTTTTACTCAACAGAGTACTCTTATCGTGCATCAGCGTATTCACACAGATGAAAAGCCATATTCCTGCCCACAGTGTGGAAAGAGTTTCAGTCAGCTAAGTAATCATGTAGAACACCTGCGCATTCACACAGGAGAAAAACCATATTACTGCTCAATGTGTGGAAAAGGTTTTACTCAGCAAAGTCATCTTCAACTGCATCAGCGCGTTCACACAGGAGAAAAACCATATATCTGCTCACAGTGTGGAAAGAGTTTTACTAGACAGTGTAATCTTAAAGAACACGAGCGCATTCACACAGGAGAAAAGCCCTATCCCTGCTTACATTGTGGAAAAGTTTTTACTAGACAGCGTAATCTTAAAGAACACCAGCGCATTCACACTGGGGAAAAACCATATTCCTGCTCACAATGTGGAAAGAGTTTTACTCAACATGGTAGTCTAAAACAGCACCAGCGCATTCACACGGAAAAAAAAACTTATTCCAGCTCATAGTAACCAGATTTTTATCCAAAAGCTTTTCAGAAATTGAGTGTATACAAGTTTTTGCTAGTTAAAGTCAGTGACCTTGAGTATGAATACTTAAAAATAGAAATGAAGTTTTAAATAACCTTTTTAGTCTTAAACTTGTTTTACTTTTTTTTTTTATTATATAATACAATATGTTAGTTCTAACATTGTAATAGAGCCAGTAAAAATGTGTTTTGTTCCTATATGTAACCAATTATTATGCCTTTTATATTGCATAATATAAAGTCACAACCTGATCAATGAAGCTAATTATTCTCAGTTGTGATCAATAAACATAAAACTTTGGATAAACGCTATCTCTGTGTTTTTTCTTCTGAAAGTAAATATGTCCTTCCACAATTTTAGTGTTACAAACAGAATTCCGTACAGAAAGCTGGAACTTTGCCATTTGCCCTTCATACCTGCCTCCAAACCAACCCAACTGTTTCAGGCATACAGTGCTGCAATCTTAATGCTGTGGGTTAAAAAGTTGGGACATTAGCAGTCTTTTTCGTGGGAGGCTGTGTTTTATATTTTGATTTGTTATCCTTTCAAATCATTGTCACACAACTTTGTCAATACTCGGGACGTTCCCTCACACCCTATAGCATCTGAGGTGAAACATAACATTTGAAAAAACATCTTACCTATTACAAATGAGATTACTAATTAATAATGCCCTATTTGTCCATCACTCACACTGAAAATTCTCTGAAGTGACCAGTTAACAATGTCAATCTCATCTTAATGCATATCAAGATGCACTCCATTCTACCATCAGTTTCAGCTCCTCTGCTCCTCACATCGCCTTTCCCACTTCGCTATTCGGCTGGTGTTAGTCCGAATTGGGGAGATCTGTCTTGAAACGTTTCATCATTTGTACCTAGACAGCATAAACAAACCAACATTAATAGGCCCATATTGAAAATGGCGTTGCTCAACACTTGTTTACTCAAAACCAAGCGTTTAATACTAAGTGAATTTACATCTGATAGTGTTTGACATCTTTTGTCTCACTGAAACTTGGCATAAACCCCTGGATTGTTTCACCTTAAATGCGACAACAACAATATGACACTTATATTGATAAGTCTTATTTGTAAGGGCAAGGGGGTAGTGTTGCCAATATCTACAGGGATGAACTAAATATAACTGTCATGCTTATTCAGGCTGCTGAAACATATTGTCTTTAAATTGACTGGTCCGACTCCCCTGGTCACCACTAGGGTTCATCGTCCCCAAAGTAAAATCCTTCCTTTTTGTCTGATTTATCTGATTTCCTGACCCATACCTGTGCTTTTTCCACCCTCTGTCTGTCTTGTGGGTGATTTTAACAAAACATCAACTGTGAGTTTGTTAAAGAGTTCAGAGAATTACTGCAGTGTTTTAATTTTACACAACATATACATTTTTCAACCCACATTAAAACCCATACTCTTGACCTTTCATGCTTTACTGGTGTCACTGTACATTTTGTACATGTTGTAGGCTTGCGGTTAGAGAACCAGCCTTGTAACCTAAACGTCGCCGGTTCGATTCCCAGTCCCACCAAGTACTATGGCTGAAGTGCCCTTGAGCAAGGCACCTAACCCCAATTGCT
>JAOUQT010114850.1:0-19355 GCA_025769995.1 Xyliphius kryptos | reverse complement strand
ACTACCTGAGCAACTTGTGTGGGTTGTAGACACTGCCTCATGCTACCTCTATGGTGAGAGAACTGACCAAATGCAATAGTGACCAAAACATCAGCCAGAAAGTATGAGAACAGAAAAAAAGGTGTGTGGTCATAGATAGATTTTTAGATTTTTTTTTTTTTATTTCACTTTCAGAGGGACAATGCTTTTTAACCCAATACAAGCTGATGGAGAACCTGCAAAATTAAATAAAATCTTTACTGTGCATCCTGTATTAGGCATTTTACAAAATAAAAATGAAATTTTACTGGAGACAGTTTCAGTGCACAATGTGGGTTTTTTTTTTTTTTTTGTTTTAATATTTGAATGTATTGCTTTTGTCTTTTTCTTCCCAGGCTTCTGTCAGACTTACTCCTGGCACGTTACTCTATGTAGGCAAGTCCCCAGATGGAAACCATATTCTGGTAAGGGAAGCTTTTTAAAAAATAAAATGCAGATGTTGGCTGTTAAGAAACACAATGTTACTATAATTTAATTCTTATAAATTGCAATTATAAAAGCACATTATGTACTGTACACTTTCAGTGTCAGTTTATTCCACATAGTTCCATAATAAATATTGCTTTAAAAAATAGTTTTTATCGTCTGTTCCATTTGCACTACAGAAAGTGAAATTGATTCACAGCTAACTAGACAGGTTGTTTTTACAGAAGTATGGTTGACTGAGTTACTTTGTGTTGTTAAAGTGTTCTCTTTATTTTTTTAAGCAGTGAATATTACTTGATTCTTTATCAATGCATTTTTAAACTTGTCACTTTTTTGTCATGATGTAGTTAAATTTTCCAAAAATGGACAATACTAAAATACACAGTTATCCTATGTGAGATTTATTGTATAATTAAAATATAAATAAGGATTGACACATAAGGATATGTGTTAGTTCGTCACAGTCATTTCTAAATAACTTTAAATTTGTATTTTATTTTTCTTTAAAGGTTTCACTTGTTCTATTTCTAATTTTAACTGTATCAACACACAGTTCTTATTTAGACTAATCTGGTTAAGTCGTGGGTAAAATGTGGAGCAGAACGGAGATGTGGTGCAGTCAACCATTCAGAATTATAAGACGTTTTCAAGCTTTTTTTTTTCTCCCCTCTCTAAGAGAGTCAAATGTTTATTAGGGGACTTAAATCTATAATTAAATAATAACTGGTTATGTCTGTATTTCTTATTTAGGCACCTTATTTATAGGAGGAACAGTTTGTTTTCCTCTGCAGATAAAAAACCCCCCCATGCATCATTTTCATTCTTACAAGTGTTAAATTCTGTTTGTAGAGCAGTGCAAAGTATTTGCATAAAGAGCTGCCAGTGCGCATTGCCCATCGTATTAAAGGTTTCCGCAACCTGCCTTTTATCATTGGATGCAATCCCACCATCCTGCAAGTGGTAAGTATTTCCAAAGCCCTCACGTGTAAAATATTAGTTGTTACATTCACTTCTGCCTTCAAAGCTTTTAATATGTGCATGCCTAAAAGTTTGTCTAATCAACACAAACCCTCGAGACATTTTTTTCACGTTTAACCTGCTTGTCTTATTTAATATCCTGAAGAGAAACTTGCCAAAGGTAAAGATGCCAGTCTTAAACGTTTTCATTTATCTGGGGGACAAAGTGTTCCTTCATTATCTATAATCCTGTACTAGGATCACGGTGAGGTTCCCCATGCCCATCCTGGGGAGAACGTCTCGGGTGCTGGGCAGATACACCAAGGACAGGGTGCCAATCGACTGCTTGGCATAAACTCACTCGCACAGCTACACACAGGGCAATTTAGAGCATTCAATTTACCTTGAACCCATATTCAAAAATGTGGACGGAACCCGGAGGAAACCCACGCAGACATTGGGGGAGCATGGAAACTTCGAACTGGGAATCCCCAGCACTGAGTGGCGAATGTGCTAACCACTAAGCCACCGTGCCGCCCTACCAGGTCATTGACTAAGAGGTGAATCCATAGCTCATGTCAGACATGGGAGAACATGCACTCTCCACTTCACAATATTCTTGGAATTAAACTGTGACAATTGTGCTTTGAGGATAAATACTGTGCTAGTTTTATAGGATTGTAGGACTTTCACCTGCCCAAGCCACTTGTACTTTGTAAGTGATCGATTGGTCAGTGTCCAAGCAGTGGACAGCTGTAGTAATTCTTTTTCCTTTATGGGATCCTATTATAAATCTTCTCTGGATGAAGGCACACACACCCCAGACCACAAACTTTAACAAGCAACCTAATGTCCATTCTTGTTCTTTACATTTTTGCTTTATTAAATCCTATTGGTAGTTTAGTTTTGACTGATGGTGATGGTTTGTTTTAAGTTTTTTGTCAGCGGTGGCTCTGGTTATGCTTTTGTAAACGGTCTCCAATCAAAGCTCTTATGCTCAACTTGTTTCCTGATCTGTAAATACATTTGTTTGAATTATTTTAATAGGTACATGATAAACCAAAGTTAAAGATATTGTGTTTATTGGATGGCAACCTTTCAGGATCAGTCGAGCTGACGTATTGAAATTATTTGTAGTAATACTATTAGGTTTATTGACTTTACACTTTTTTTTGTTTAGTTAAACCTGTAAATTTAATCTCTTTCTTGCTTTTAAGAAACTGATTTTTGAAGCTGTAGAAACCATAATGACTGTTTTCAGTTTATTGCTCTTTCTCTGTCCTGCTGCTGTTAAATCCTCCTGTTACATATAAAGTCCCAAAGACTACTTTCTTTGTTCATGTTATCAAACCAGTTTAAATACCAAGATTTGCTGAAAATGTGATCTTAATTTTCATCTTCAACATACTCCACCCCTTCAACTTTACATTCCTGGTGTCCTCACGTGCCCTTCTTTACTATTCATGTGACATAAAAATGCCCTTTCTGTTTGAGTGACAACAGAAGAAGGAGTCATTTAAGATTTAGGATCATAGATTGAATTTAAAATCATTTCACTTGATCCAAAAAATCCTGGTTAGCATAACTTAATCTCTTTAATTGGGGGAAAATGATTGTTTTTCTTGTTGTTTTGAATCCTTTGTGTCCTTTGTCTCATGTACAGAGTGGTGTGCCTCTTGCACAAGACTCCTCCTGCATCCTGCATTTCAGCTTGCTCACAATGTTCTACTTCTCATTGAACTTTTACCCACATTTCAGCCCTGTATACTTTGTGTGCTTGTTCTTAGTGATTTTGTTCTCTGTCTCTTAAGCACAATATAGCACTTGATATACATAAAAAAATCCACTGATATAAGGAACTACAGCAGATAAACAAATTTCGGTTGACTTCAGAAATGCGTACAAGGAGTCCTGTTCCCTGTGTTCCACTGTGTGTTCCTGGAAAGCATTTAGAATGTTGTACTGTGCATGCATAGTTTAGAAAGCATGCAGGCTAAATGTTAACTCTTTATTATCTTTTTCTCCCTCTGCAGCATGAGCTGTATATTCGAGCCTACCATGTGCTCAGTGACTTTCCGGCGGTGAGTACCACTGTCTACATTAATTTGCATACACAGACATTGTGAAGGCTGGGTCAAGTTCATGGTCCACATTTTAGAGGATCTATAATTAAACCGTGACTGTTGAAAGAGGAAAGCAGCCAAGTGATTACTGGAAGGAATACTCTGAACCTAATCATGTTTGAAATGCTTGCTCATGGTAGTGCTTTCTGCGCTTAAGGGTGAACTTGAAGGTGAGATTTAGCATTGGCTTTTTAAAACAAGCTTGTTGCAGAGTTTTTTTTTTTTTTTTTTAAATATTTTTGTTAATGTATTTTTTTAATTTATTTAATTTGTATAGCTTTTTTTATAGTACAGAATTGTCACAAAGCTGCTTTACTCAAGATCATATAACAGTTAAAATATTTTTTAAAGTTTTTTTAAGAGTATTAATATGTGACATAAACAAAACCTAACAAGAAGTGAAAATCCAGCCATAAAAACATTCAACTACAAATTAAAAGTTTATACCAACAGACGGCTTGTCTCACAAAGTCAATAAATACTTAATTTGATTTAAGGGTCTGGCAGGTTTCTCGCGTATGGAGTTTTTCCATTTATAAAACAATTTATTTAATATTTTACATAAACATTTATAATTCATTTATTCAAGCAGGTTTGCAATTTGTGGCATTTTTATATTGCATCTGTATGCTTCAGTTCATGCCCTTTAGCAGTAGTAGGTGTGTTGGGTTACTATTTTCTAATGTTTGGTCATGAGTTTTGTATTACTTCGTTGGACAATGGACCTGATTTACCATGTTAATTGGCATTCTAGTCAGTTTTTGGTATGGTTTTGAACAGCTGGAACTGATGACACAAAATGATTATAGCAAAGGTACATTTGGTCTGTAAGAGGCATGTACATTTGTGTAGTTTTACTCTAAAATAACAAATTGCCTGCAGGAAAAAGCAGATAAATCAAGATTGCAAGAAAGTTCACAAAAGCATCAATTACACAATATTTTGGGCATTTTACTATGTTTATACTACAGTGTTAATATATCACTATATGGGTTTAGTTTAAAGTTTTGTTAAATTAAAAGTACATAACTGTCGTGATTGTGTACTTAATGTAGATCAAAGACCAAGAAACTGAAGCCCGTTACAGCAAACTTGTTCAACAGCTTCTTGATGATCACAAAGACGTTGTCACAATGCTTGCAGAGGGATTTCGGGAGTGTCGTAAACATGTCCAGGTAACCTACTTTAATTGCTCACTTTTTAAGATTTATTTAAGATTAAAATTTTTGTTGTGTGACTTTTTATTAGTAAATTATCACTTGAAACTATAAAGCGTTGTGTGTTCCACTACACCTGAGCCATTAAAGTTATATACAATGCTGTCTATACAATGCTAAGATAATGACGCTTGGGAGTGATGTCAGAACATGAGTATGTTCTCAGAACAGATTGCAAACTAAAACCAAATGGATAAATTATTAAATCCAAAATGGTCTTTTTCTAAACCAGGAGTCACCAACAAGGAGCCCGTTTTCACCAGGTCACCCTCAAGGGCCGCATAAATCACCCACGAGTCTGTTCTAAAAATAGCTCACCATAGTGACACTTACCTGTGACCTGGATCTTATATTAATGCAAAATAAGAAAGCACAGTGCAGGTGGGGGGAATGAAAGAAAACATAATTTTTACAGTAAATGGGAGAAAGATAAATAAAAAATTACCGTTGCGTTTGTCTCATTTGCGGGTTGATTGTGACAATGGCAAAGCAGCTCTATAGTAAGACATTTCAGAACATGTCACACGAGCTACAATACTAACCATCCACTGGGAAGTGCCATGTTAAAAAGGAGAAGCCCAAGAAGTAGCTCTCAGAGTCAAAGATTGGTGAAACCTGTTCTAAACTTTCACATGTTCAAATGATGAAATGTTCACTTAAAAAAAACTTAATAATAAACTGCATGGCAATAACAAATATGCCGAACTAAACAAAATCTGATAGTTTGTCATTATCTGTATAATGTAAGCAGGAGTATGTTTTTATTATATCATTATTATTTGTTGTGGTTAATGTTGAATGTTTCAAGTCTGGTTACTATATTTAAAGTCAGATATTTTTATATGAATACACCTTGCAATTGGGTTTTATGATCATGCATTTGTTTTTCTGTCAGAATGAGATGCTGATTCGTAGTTTTCTGGACACAACGCTAACCTCTCGTTTGGGAATTCGCATGTTGGCCACACACCATCTCGCTCTGCATGAAGAGAATGTAAGATTTTTTTTTACCACACATCTTTTTGTCTTTACTCTTTGGTTAAAATGCACGGTTATGTTTTTTAACCGTTAAAAAAAACATGCTGCCAAATGACCGAGCATACAATTCATACAGCAGTAAAGCAGACCTTTGGATGTCTGTATTTATTTTATTTATTCATCTTCTCTATGGCGCTTGGTTTTTTTAAAAAATTTTTTGAATAGTTAAACAGTCACAGCTGAAGTATGATTTAGTGACCACATTACAAACGTGTTGTTGCCTAACACATTGTCAGATCAGTAATAGAACTGAAATAAGTCAACATTTCTAGTGTAATAAATAACTCAAGATTGCAGATTGCTTTTGTATGTCCATATTGTAAATGAGGTGCAAGTTCTGTCTAGAATTTCTGCATGACTTCCTTCTGCCTATGTGTACAAAACTGCCTGACACCTGTATAGTTTGGAACCTTTAATGTTAGATAAACAGTAATAGACATTTACATTAGTACTTTTGTGAGCTTTGCCTTAAAAAATGTTTTAATTTTTTACTTTAAAATTTACATTGACCAATTGATTTATTCAATTTAGACAACTGTAAACTCACTGTGTTATTAATACATACAGCACTGACTTTTATTATCCAACTGCAGTATTATAAGTTCAATGTAAAGGTTTGCTTACTAAATAATTAAGAGATTATTATTATTATTATTAAATAATGAGGTCTTATTGTTTAACCCAGTAGTACAAGCATTTGTATGTTTTGAAAAGTCATTGCTCTGACAAATTTAAATTTGCACAAAATGTGGAATATATTTTAATAAATCTGACACACACATGTTTAAATGAAATTTAACATCTGAATCTTTTTATAATTGAATGTTAAACTTAAGGGCTGTGAATGCATTTGGGCTCCCACACTGTTAAACAAGCAAAAACACTGGTCTTTCCTGCATTTCAAGGCCCTCTTTGTAATTTCAACCTGTCAAAAGGAAAGCAGATGTGGCAACGCAACTCAACTCTTATGCCCTCCCCCCCCCCCAACACACACACCCACAGACTTTTTTTTTTTTTGCTGTAAATGAAAAAAAAGGAAATGCAATTTTTGTTCAAATAAAAATGGACAAAAAAATTTGAAAGAACTCTGTATATATATACAGTACAGGCCAAAAGTTTGGACACACCTTCTCATTAAATGCGTTTTCTGTGTTTCATGACTATTTACCTTGTAGATTCACAAAGAAGAAACACTAAAATAACACATCCTAGATGTCAATGAATACTAAATAAATATTTTCAACTGAAAGATTTTAGAGCGTGGAATGCGTTGAGAACAAAATAACATAAAAATGTAAATCAAAATGATTCTCCCATGGAGGTCTGGATTTGGAATCCTACTCAAAATCAAATTGGAAAATCACGACAGGCTGATCAGTGAAAATTACTCTGGACAAGTTCAAATGAGGCTTTGTAGTGTGTGGCCTCCACGTGCCTGTATGACCTCCCTACACTGCCTGGGCATGCTGGACGGGTTGTATCCTAACTGAATAGGCTTATTTCACAGAAGTGTGTTTGCTCAAAAAAATAAACATACTATAACTCCAAGTCAGTGTTCATATAATAAAATATATATATATATATATATATAAAACATTTTCTGTTCTTTACTGAAACATGGAGCTTAACAAAACTTAGTAGGTTGTTGAATCATGGATCATCAGGCAGCTGTGAATAACTATAGTTTTATTTCAATAAATTTTTGTTCCTTTTAGCCCGACTATGTTGGCATCGTGTGTCGGCGTTTGTCTCCTAAAAAGATCATTGAAAAGTGGGTGGATTTTGCAAGGTAAGCTTTTTCAAAGCGAGCACTTTCCTTTATGGTTTTCCTTAGTTTCCCTTATTCATATAATCTTGTTTGCCACCTTACACTTCTTGTAATTGCAAATCAGCCATTGATTAGGATTGTTTGATTAGGATTGTTTTAATATATAAAAAAAAAAAGTCCATATCTTCCTGGGAAAAATATGACCTAGTTCATAAATTGGTGTAACACCAAGTTCTTGACACTGATTAATGCATTAATTATACTGTAAATCTAAAAAAGTAAACTGTGCCTTAGGTTTATTTTCTCCACCCAGATGTTGGCCATGCATGCAGTGTGTGTAAGTTGCAGTGTTAGTTTTAGTGACTTTTTCAGTAACTCTTTTCAGGTATTCAATATATTTATCATGAATATTTTTATGATAAATATATTTGCTTTTTAACACCCTTGTCCCCTGAGGGACTCCAGTCAGTCCATATCCTGATTATTGGTGGTAATGTTTTGAACCATTTAACATTTAGACTTTGACATTTTTTTTAGTTTTTCCCTCCACTTTAATGATTGTGTGTGTGATTTTACAGCTATTGTAGACATGCATTTGAATAATGGCATTGCATAACACTGCTATTTAACAAAATTATCCTGTTTTATTAATGCTGTATAGGGTCATTAACAGAGAATGATTGATTAATAGGATCTGACTAAAGTTAAGACTTGTTCAAACAGTTCTTTGGAGGGAACACAGCTTAGCATCTTTGTGTAAACACGTTCCAGATTTAATTTAAACAAGAAGTGTTTAATGACGAAGAACAATCAAATAGTTTAAAGCAGTGCAGTGGTTACTTTACACTGTTACAACTTGTTTTCTGTGAGGTTACTTGTTCCCCACACCCCAGTTACTCACTGGGGTAAATGGAAAGATAATGCCACTGTATCATTTAAAGCTATTGTTGTCGGAAGAACGGACTATTAATTTGTTCAGATGTTGATCGTCAATAAACTAAACTTCTTGTAAAATTAAGTAAATTAAGATGGACATTCAAATCTAATTTTATTTGTCACATGCATATGTTTTCAAAGCATTTTGATGCAAGCTGTACCCTGTATAACTGACACCATATGTTAAGTAATAGAAATTGGTTGTTTGAAATAATTTTTCAAGGTAATTAAGTAAAATATCTTATTACAATAACACACAAGACAAGCTAAAATACAAATTCAACAACTGTACAAGTAGTAAGGAACAAATTATAAAGTGACCAGTGTGCAATGACTGTGCTGTCCTTATTACCCATTATTTGCCTTACAATCTATTTTAATTTGTTTCTGCTTCTGTTTTATTGACTATTTTGATATAACTGTATTTATTGCTGGATCTCTGTGACCCTTACAGACGGCTGTGCGAACACCAGTATGGAAATTCTCCTCGTGTTCGTATTAATGGGCATGTGGCTGCCCGCTTCCCATTTATTCCACTTCCTCTGGACTACATTCTGCCTGAACTCCTGAAGAATGCCATGAGGTAAACGTTTACCTGCATTGTACATGAATGTTCTTAATTAAGCAGATTATTAGACTTTAGCATTAACTAGGTCAAAGCAACTCACAAATGAGAGCACAAGTCCGTGTTCTAATGTGAAAAACAAGCTATGGATAATAACAAGTCACCCAGTGGAAGAGGAGTGTAATGAGAAGATTTTTGAAGATGCTGAGTGACTCAGCCTTACGGATAGTGTTGAAAGATGGTTCCACCATTTAGCAATGCTGAATGAAATGAAATGGAGTGAGAGTTACTAGACAATATTAATCATGCAGTGAAGGATTTGGAGTGTGTGTATATAGGAAAGATGGATTTAAGGTAAGCGGGACCGATTCAGATATTGTCCTGTAGGCCAGAGTCAGTACCTTGGGCTGAATGCGAACAGCTACATGGAGAGAATAGTAACATTGACATGAGGTCGCTTGGACTGGAGTTTTGAACCAGCTATAGAGGCCTGATTGTGGAAGCAGAACATTACAATAGTCGAGCTGGGGTAGGAGGGCTTGGACCAGCAGCTGAGTAGCTTGCTATGTTGGGAAAGGTCTGATTTTTCTCATGTTGTGCAAAATGAATCTGCAGAAACGGGCTGTTTTCGTGACTTGATCATATTAAGAAACCAAATATTACAGAACGAGTCAATTGGAGGAATTGTGGAGCTGTCAACTTGGAAGGTCCAGTCATGATGAATTGAGGGTTTAGCTGGAATTATGAGTAACTCCAAATTGCCAAATTCAATAGGAGGTGACTGGACTTCATCTAAACAGATATGAGGACTTGATGCTTCGCAGACAGGCTCCTCCTTCTGTAACCTTAATTCCTGTTGCTTATTTTAATCAGGTGACTACACAAGCTATTCTTTTGGCTCCCCATAGCAAAATAGCTTTTATTTAGGGTAAGGGTTACACAGGGACTGGATCTTTTTGCCATTTCGTCAAAACTCTCTGAATACAGGCACAAGGGTTGTTTATTTAGGCTTGTTGTTACTTGAAGTAATAGTTGCATAAAGGTTTTGAAATGATGTGCTCGAACAGGCCACTTTATTAGGTACACCTTCACATTATATTGTCCATATAGATATACATTGTAGTTTTACAATTGCAGAGTGTTCTGTTTTTTTACATACTTTGCTAGTCAAGTTCAAGGTAATTTATTTTTATAGTCCTTTTTACTTGGCTGCTTTACCGTATTCTGAGCCTGGACAAAGTGTGACTGTTGACACAGTGCAGCATGTGACTCTGGCATAACTGACTAGAGCAGCAGAAATAAAAGGCACAGATATTGCAGACTTTACATAGTCCAGAGGGCTCCCTCATCATAATCATTTCAGTGCCATTCTCTACTAATGATGAGCTGGGTGAATTAGGTGAAATGCCAGCACAGCCTGATCCCAGAACACCAACCCAACACTTATACCGGAGATCCACACCTTTATTAGATCTACATTTATTCATTTAGCAGACGCTTTTATCCAAAGCAATTTACAAATGAGAACACAAGTCAATAGTTTAGGAAAAAACAGCTAAATTACAGTACCATCAACCCTGCGCATTACTCAATCTGGCTAGTTTATTTTTATTATATATATTTTTAATGATAGCAAGTGTCTGTGGAAGAGATGGGTTTTGAGAAGTTTTTAGAAACTGTCGAATGATTCAGCCTTACGGATGTTGTTGGGAAGGTCGTTCCACTATTTAACAGTGGTGAATGAAATGGAGTGAGAATTGACACCTTGGTGAGTTGGAATCACCAGGCGACATTCGTCACTGGAGCGTAGTGAACAAGTCTGAGTTTATTTAGTTGAGATGGACTGAAAGTAAGAGCTGGCAGATCCAGCGACTGTCCTGTAGGCCAGAGTCAGAATGCAAGCAGCTACAGGAAGCCAATGGAGCGAGATGAGTTATGGAGTAACATGAGTTCGCTTTGGTTGGTTGAACACGAGTCAGGCTGCGAAGTTTTGAACCAATTGTAGAGGTCTGATTGTTGAGGTTGAAAGACCGGCAAACAAAGCGTTACAATAGTGGAGCCGGGATAGGATGAGTGCTTGAACCAGCAGCAGAGTAGCCTGTTCGGTTAGAAAAGGTCTGATTTTCCTGATGTTATACAGAATGAATCCACAGGAACATTGTTTTCATGACCTTTATTTACAAGGAATAATTATTTAAATCCAAAAGAAAATACATGTGTACTTTTAAAGATTGATAGTGATTCTGGATCGTAAACAGTAACTGGAAGGCTATTCCAAAGTTAAGGAACCTCTTCTACCAGCAGTATTTTTAGATGCATCTAGATGCTAAATGAAGTCTTTTTACTCTGTTCTGTGATCAGGACCACAACAGATTAGGTTCTATTTGGGTGGTGTATCAATGCCAACACTGCATTGATGTTGATATAGTGGTGGTGCATTGATGTCGGTTATGCTGGTTATTTGCTCTGCGCTTGATTAGACGTCAGCCATTCAGAGCTGTTCGATCTGTGAGAGTTTAGCAACTTTGAGTGGACTGTCAGAAATGCCATCACAGGTGTCCTGTAGATGTTCTCCATTTAATAGTACTTGTAATACGGATGTTAACTTAAAGTACGTCAAGTGTTAATTCAATAAAATTTAATTATTTCTTTCATAGGGCCACCATGGAGAGCCATTTGGACACCCCTTACAATGTCCCTGATGTTGTCGTTACGATTGCCAACAATGATACAGATTTTGTCATCAGGTGAGTGTGTGAATGCATGCATACTTAGAAACTAAAGAACCTACAGTGTAGAAATTCTTTAAACCACTTATGTTAACACTGCTATCCTAAAATAACGTTGTGCCATAAAGAGGAAAATGCAGTAAATGGATGACCGTACAATCAGGTAATCAGTTGACTTCAGTTAGTAAACATATAACTCAAAAGCTACAGCTTTTTTGGATTGTCTGTATATAAGCATTTCTTAACACATTTATGAATCTGAATTTAAAAAATAAAATGTATTTCATAAATATTGACCTTATTTTTAAAATCTTCAACACTTTTTAAATACACTGCTCAAAAAATAAGGGGAACACTAAAATAGCATATCCTAGATCTCAATGAATAAAATATTTCAGTTGAAAATCTTTTTTTAGTAGATAGTGAAATGCGTTGAGAACAAAATAACATAAAAATGATCAAAATTTAAATCAAAATGATTATCCCATGGAGGTCTGGTTTGGTATTATAATCAAAATCAAATGACAGGCTGATCGAACTTCAGTGGAAATTCCTCAAGACAAGTTCAAATGAGGCTCAGTAGTGTGTGTGTGTGTGTGTGTGGCATCCACGTGCCTGTATGACCTCCAAACAACGCCTGGACATGTTATTGATGAAGTGGTGGGTGGATGTTCTCTCCTACGGCCCCCTCAATGTCTCCTGGTGTACTGGCCAGTCTCCTGGTATCTGCTCCATGCTCTGGACACTGTGCTGACAGACACAGCAAACCTTCTTGCCAGCATTGATGTGCCATCCTGAATAAGCTGCACTACCTGAGCAACTTGTGTGGGTTGGAGACACCACCTCATGCTACCTCTATGGTGAGAGAACTGACAAAATGACAGTCACTGACAAAGTGACAAAAACATCAGCCAGAAAGGATGAGAACAGACAAAGGGCTTTGGTCACCACCTGCAGAAGCACTCCTTTATAGGGATTGTCTTGCTAAGTGCCTCTCATTTCTACCTGTTGTCTTTTCCATTTGCACAACAGCAGGTGAAATTGATTCACAATCTGTGTTGCTTCCTAACTGGACAGGTTAATTTCACAGAAGTGTGATTGAGTTGGAGTTACATTGTGTTGTTTAAGTGTTCCCTTTATTTATTTATTTATTTATTTTTTGAGCAGTATATATTGACCTATTTGACCTAATCATTAATGCCACATATAACAACCCTATTTAGCACGTCAGGAAATATAGTAAGATTAACACATAATCCAACAGCACCCTCTACAGGTGAAAATAAAAATAAAAAGTTATTATAAATATTGTATTTGGCTTTATTTTAATGTACAATTTACAGTCAATATTATTGCATACTTGCAGTTCAGTATCGCAGCCATCCGTTTAAGCCTTAATGAGGTAAAGAATTTAGAGTAAAGTACAAAAAAACAACAGATTATCAGAGCCATGAACCAGTGCAGTCATATTAACAGCCTGTAGCCTGTATTAATGTTCACTTAAGATGGTGCAACATCTGTGATACTTATTTAAATAAATAAATGAAATATCACTAATGTATAAACTGTGTTCAGGGTCTGAAGCACCAGTATAATAAAAATCAATACAGGACATACAACATTTGAGCCTTTCGACCATTTTTACATCAAACCTTCCTTTTAAGTACATATTAACACATTTAACTATCCAGGCACTAATGGAATCATTTATTCATTCATTATCTTCCGCTGAATCCTCTTCTAGGACTAAATTGTGGTGGGGTTCCCCATGCCCTTTCAGGGAAGACCGTTTCAGGCAGGGCTCCGTACTATTGCTGGGCACTAATGATATCAAATTATCTTTTTTTTTTTTTTTTTTTTTTTTTCAAAAAATGTTTAAATCCAGTAATAATCTTAATGATTGTTGACTCATGATTGTTTAATTCATATCTTGTTTATCAGACACACACACGTATCCTGCCAAAATGTTCCATTCCATTAAAATTCCTTCCATTATCCATCATTTATCTATTGTCTGTTTAATAATAACTAACTCAGTTACAGCTATTCATCCTTTGTTCATTCCAAAAACTGTACAAGGCAAACATATATGTCATCTAAGACACAAAAGCAGTCTATTGTGTGGTCCAGCTACTTTTCATTTAATCTATTATCCATCTGCTGGTCCAGTCGTGTCCGTTAAACTGTTTGCCAGTCAGCTGATCTGACTCACTATAAAGTCTTAAATTACTAGAATTTTATAATTCTTTAATCTTAACTATATTCTTCCATCTATCCATGTATACCAAGTAACAGCAATACATTTTTAGTCTGAATGAGGTTTCCTCATTACAGGGTCACATGACTTACCACAAAAAAAAAATTTGTATTCAATTTTAACACTGTAATGATGGCGGGATGGGTATATACTCTGATCTACATAAACTTAGTGTTAATACCTAGATTATAAAAGCTAGTTTATTATTTTTATATGCAGTTACAAAGTGCAGCCATCAAACCATTACATTTATTTAGAATTAAAGGAACAGAACTGCTTGCTTTTGTTGATAGTATTTGTGTATTTAGGATACTGTAAATGAAATGCACATACCTAAAATGTGTATTATATAATACATAATATTATGAACAAAAGTTTAGATTAATAGATGGTTAATACTCATGTGTACATTAAAAAAGTAGGATTTATGAACATAGCTTGCTATTTTTGTCCAATATAAATAAACTGTTGATAGTAGAGACAAAAAAATTGTTAATTTAAATTGACCTTTTTTTCTTAATAATAATCATAATAAAGTTTTTGCACAAAGTGAAGTACATCCGTGCATCATTTTTCCACGTGGTACAGTGTATTACTTAAAATTACTTAACAGATTTTACAAAAGCGTAAAATTGAAATACTTGCTTATTTTTTGGGAGTAAGGGAGAATAAAAACTGTACACCCACAGCAACAAGAGCTCAGGATTGATGCTACTTGCCTTTCAGCAAGACTTTTTGTTTTTTGAAGTGCAACTCTGTTTTTGTTTTTTTGTTTTTATCTGTTTTTGTGTCTAGTGCCTGCTTGACTGATTCACACAATCATCAAGCTGTAGTTGTCATTAATGCATTTGATCAAGCACCAAACCCAGAAACAAATTTAGTCAGACAGGACGATGCATGTTCAGTGTATGTTAGACTCACTCTCATTCAAGCCAGTTTCAACTAGTTAATTCAATGCTTTGTTTGATAAGTTAACAGGGAGCAGTTTGGGGCAGTCATGAGCTTGTGGAAAAAGAACCAGAAGGTCCCTGGTTTGATCGTTGGTTCCCACCAAGTGCTATGGCTGAAGTGCCCTTGTTGTCCAAACCCAAATTGCTCCCCGGGCGCCGTTATACAGGGCTGCCCACCGCTCGGGGCCTGTGTGCTCAGTTCACTCACTGTGTTTCACTGCACGGATGGATCAAATGTGGAGAGTAAATTCCTGTGTATAAGTACAGTAGGTAAAATAAATCACTTTATCGCTTTATGCAGTCGAATACAAAGACAAAAATAGAACTTAGTTTAAAATGTCACTCTAGAATTGAACAGGTATGATGAACTTCTGTTTCTTATTACTCCCCTTTGAAAACTTATGGTTACTACACACAATATTCTAGCAAATTCCTGGGTTTGATTATTGGGTTGGATTTTTCTGTTTACTGTATGTTCATTAACATGCTGGTAGGTAAATTAAAAATACATCATTGCCTTTGTCTGTAAATGTATAAGAGTGATGACCTCTTTAGGTTGTTACTCCTGCCTTTCTTTCTTCACAACCCTAATCAGAATAAATACCTTGATTAGCAAATAAAATAATGAAATATTAATTTACAATAGTGTGTTATGACACAATGTGGTGCTGCCTTTTTCACTGATGTATCATATATTATATATAACTAATGGATTGTAAAGTGAAGTAGTTGTAACACCACCAATAATTTTGGTGATATTAAAAATGGTGTTTGGGACTTGTGAAGACACTGACATTTCCTTGTTCATAATGATATATACATATGGTGTATATACAGAACAATGTGTGATGTTTGGAAACTGCAATTAAATAGGAAACGCATGTTTATGGCATGACTTAAATTTATATAAATATATAACAAATTATAGGAGTTATCTGTAGTATCTATTTTAAGCTTGTCTGCTTGGGAAGCTTTGGTGCAAGTAGCAGCTCATTTCCTTGGGGACCAGGGCCCTTCATGGCCATGCTGGCTCCCACCAGTGCTGGGTAGCTTCGATTGTGTCGTAAACCTTCAGGTGTAAATGGTGATCCTGCCCTCCTTAAGCCACCTAGTGGCCCCAAAATTGGACGTGATCCTGAGGTACCAGCTGCACCTGGACTCGCCAGGCCAAACCGTTTTAACTTATCCACCAGGTTCAGGTTGTAGACACTCACATCCGTCTGGCTCTCACAGTCTCTTGCCTGGACTCCGCTTGAAACTTCTTTAAGAATGGACCGTGCTGGCTTTGAGGCAAGGAAGTTCTCATAGGATGGACTCTTAAATGAGAAACCTCCTGAGGTGTCTTGATCCACAGAATGTGGGCTTGGGGTGTGTCGTGCTGGAGAATTGGGTGGAGTAGAGGGTTTTTGAGGGTCTAAAGGGGAAGGAGTTGGGAGGACAGAGGTGGAAAAAAGCACACCACCACTTGCCCGGTCCCAGCTCTGTGGCTGATAGACAGCAGCAGAAATCCCACGCTCCTGCAGGAGACGCACCAGGCCAAGCGAGGTGCTGAATGTCTTGGTAGAGTCACGCAAGTTGGTGAAGGACTGAGACTGGGAAAGACTCAACCTTCGTGGTGTGCAAGGTGTGGCTGCTGGGGTGGAGCGCAGGCTGGTGGACATCAAGCAGGAGGATGTAGGGATGGGGTTTAGGCTGGAAAGGGGCAGAAAGAAATAATTTATCATACATGACATGGAATGCTGTTGGCTTTCATACATTATATTTTATAGGATAAACTTTACATAAAAATTTACCCAGATTTACTAATTTATGCAAATATATACAGTGGAGGAAAGACGTATTTGGTACCCCACTGACTATAAACGTTTTAAGACAAACAAAAAAATTATGCCAGCTTTATTTTAACATTAACACAGAATTATTATTCTTCTTTTGGCATTTTCCTCTTTAATATTCAGGGGTCACCAATCAAAAGAAAAACATCATATTGGCTGGAAAACACAACAGTCAGAGGTTTCTTGTAGTTTTTGATAAGATTTGCACCCACTTCAGGAGTAATTTTGGCCCACTCCTCTGTGCAGATAAACTACAAATCATTAAGGTTTTTAGACCTACAGTTTGGAAATGCGACGCTCTAGCTCTCTCCATAGATTTTCTACAGGATTTTGGTCAGCAGATGGGCTGGGCCATTCCATGACCTTGATATGCTTCTTACAAAGCCACTCTTTTGTTTCCTTGGTTGTATGTTTTGGGTCATTGTTGTGCTACAAAACCACGACCCAGTTTCAGTGCCCTGTGAGAGCTAAGGAGGTTGTGATACATGACTTAGCGATACATGGCGTTCAACCTTCGATGCAGTGATGTTGGCCTGTGACCTCAGAAGAAAAAAAACACCCAAAACATAATACTTGCACCACCATTCTTGACAGTGGGGATGATGTTCATAGGATCATATTCTGTATTTTTCTTCTTCCAAAAATGTTGAGTTAAAGAAATTAATTTGGCTGATTTTTAACCTTTCTCATGATCAATAAGTCTCCACGGGGCGATATCTTGCATGGACCTCCAGGTCTAGGTCAATTGACAGTAATGTTGTACTTCTTCAATTTCCGAATAATTGCACCAACCTTCTCATCCAGCTTCTTACAAGCCAATTGCAGCCTTGTGTAGGCCAACAATTTTGTCTCTGACATCTTTAGACATCTCTTTAGTCTTGCTCATGTTGGGGTATCACAGAGTCTGTTGGCAGATGGCCTTTTGTACAGGTGACAATTTGGAACAGGCCTTTCTCATGCAGGTAACGACTTCACTGAGATTAAGGTGAGTCAGAGGTCTGTGGGAGCCAACATTAGTCATGGTGTTTCAGGGGATAAAATACTTGTGTCCCTCAATAAAATGTAAATTATTTTTTATTTAAATATTTAATTTTCTACATTTTCTTTTTGATATTTTATCTCTCACTGTTAAAATTAAGCTACCATAATAATCATAGACTGTTCCATTATTTGTTTAAAAATCAGTGGGGGATCAAACACTTCACTCCACTAGACTTATACAGCTTAAAAAAACAGACTGATCATTAACCTTAAATAATAATTCACTGACACTTTTAAACTTGAAAACAGTGAGTCCCTTTTAGACCCTGATTTTAAGGTCACAAATAAGAAGATAATATAAAAAAAATATATAAATAAGATAATTTAAATACATATTTTGATTGTGAACAATTTAGACAAAACAGTTTTCCAACACTTCGGGAAACATTCTTTTTATATTCAATCATATTCCAGAGGTTAAAAAATATCTATGAAGCTCTTTTCTGTATCAAAAAGCACTTTTTAATGCTTTAATAAGGGGCAGTCATTATGGTTAAGGAACCAGCCTTGCGACCTGAAGGTCCCTTGTTCGATTCCCTGTCCCATACAGTACAATGGTAAGGCACTTAACTGTATGTGTAAAATAAAATCACTTTACATTATAACTTATATATATTCTTTAACCTCTGGAATATGCTATATATAAAATGTATGACTTACCTGGGTGTGACCCTGGTGATCTCATCAGATGGGTGGAGGATCCTACATGTGGTAAAAGTGTAGGTAGAGCTAGTGTGGGCCATACATTTGCCTGGGTAATACACTGCAAAACATGGCCGTATATGTGTTTCAAAAATTAGGTAAAATAGTATTAGACGTAATATTGTTAAACAAGTAAAATTGTTGAAAATTGTATCTATATACCACTAAACACTTGCATCTGCCACTGTCAGATCAGACTTTGGTGATCCTAAAACATACAATTGCTAGGGAACAGCAATCAGTGACCTTGTTTAAAGAGTGTGTTTAGCAGCACGAGCATGAGAATTTCTTTCGCCAGTTTAATCTCACTGCTGTGTTCATATACTGTTTATGCAGCCAAATTAAACATTATAATATTAGACTGCATTATTTGATTTCTTCACAATAGAAAAACGATTCACTGTGGATGAACGTGCTAAGTGCAGAAAGTGACATTCAGATTTTTATTTACAAGCATGCAGTAGCTCAAACATGAGTTACAACGAGCAATATTTGTAAGCATTATTATACATTTTTTAAAGTTTGCAGTCTTTTAAATAAAAAAAAAAGTAAATTCATTGTCTACATGCTTGAGGATATTGCTGTACAAAATCAGTAAAATTTTGAATGTTAAGTCAATGCTATTTAATTATGTTTAAATTCATTCATTATCTTCCGCTTATTCCTTTATGAGAGTCGCGGGGGGGTTCCCCATGCCCATCCAGGGGAGAACATCTCGGCCGCTGGGCAGATACACCCAGGACAGGGCGCCAATCCATCGCTGGGTACACAC
>JAOUQT010114758.1:0-19356 GCA_025769995.1 Xyliphius kryptos | reverse complement strand
TGGTCACCACCTGCAGAAGCTCTCCTTTATAGGGGTTGTGTTGCTAAGTGCCTCTCATTTCTACCTGTTGTCTGTTCTATTCGTACAACAGCAAGTAAAATTGATTCACAATCAGTGTTGCTTCCTAACTGAACAGGTTGATTACACAGAAGTGAGGCGGGATTGGAGTTACATATTTGTTGTTTAAGTGTTCGCTATATTTTTTGAGCAGTGTATTTGATTTATTAACAACTTCTTCTTTCGGCTTTTACCCCTCATAATTCAGGTGTCGCCACAGGGATGAACAGCATATTAGACATAAAAGTGTGTTGGCCAGATGCTCTTCCTGTCACAACCCTCACTCTCTACTTGGCTTGGGACACAGATTATTAGGACAATGTAGTGTAGTCGATTTACCCTAAACACTTGTCTTTAAATTGAAGAGGGAAACCCACGCGGACACAGAGAAAACCTGGAAACGCCAGCCACTTCCGGATTGGAACATGGAATCCCCAGTGCTGAGAGGCGAACATGCTAACCATTAAGCCACCATGCCGGCCATTTGATTTATCAAGACACATCTATAATTACGATTCAAGAATTAAATGAAAATTGCCTATTCACACAATACAAAAAATACAGTAGGGCCAATAAGTATGTATTCAGCCACTGATTGTGCAAGTTCTCCTACTAAGAAAAATGAGAGGTCTGTAATTTTGATCGTAGGTACACAAAATGTAAAAAACATTCAGGAAATCACATCGTAGGATTTTTAAAGGATTTATGTGTCAATTATGATGCAAAATAAGTATTTGGTCAATTACAAAAGTTCAACTCAATACTTTGTTACATAAATTTTGTTGGCAACATTTCCTTTTACGTCTTCACTGATTCTCCCAGTTTTCTTCTGAATCATCCATATGCTCTCTCGCAAATTTCAGATGGGCATGGACTTGTAGTGGCTTAAGCTGGGGAACATGCTATTCATGTGTGGCAAATTTTAAGAGAAACTCACAGCCATTATTAACAGCATGAAGCTACTGGAGCTCCACTTTACTGAAAATAAATACATCAATTATTATTAAAACTGTTTTTAAAAGCCAGTTTTATTTGATTACCACTAGTGCCAATATTTGTGAATGGAAACAGATTTAAAAAAAAATAACGGAAGCACAAGTTTAGATGAACACATTTCTATTTTGGAACCATCATTTTATTTATTCAACTTCTTCACAAGGGTGTTCTACAATGCTGAATTTGTGGTGTACTTAGGGCTTCACAATATGCAACAGATACCTAATGAACCAATTTAGCTTTAGCTACTAAGTTCACTTTCTTTGCGAGTATCACAAATATCACCCACCCACAAGTTAAACAATAAATAGTACATACCTTCTTAATATACGTCTTCTAAATAACAGGAACATAGTTATTTAACATAGTGTACCTACTAGTACATTTCTATTTACAAACATGAATCTTATAAACCAAGAAGAAACCATTAAACATGTTACGTCACTGCGTAGAGACATACAGCAGGAGTGCAAATTGTAACAGGAGCTAGGATTTGAAATAGGCAGATCATGGTGCTACAGTCAGACCCTCACTGGTTGCATAGCTCACCCTGTTTCAGCTTTATTACAGCTTGTGGTGTAGTGTAATGGGTTTTATTAGTGCTTTGGAAGATTCCCTGTATACCCATAACTGTGGAAGGTATTTTCCAATGAGAGGATTACACGCTGAATGGTACCAGGTTGGAGGAGGTGTTGGTGCACGGCGGTGTGGTGTTAGTCATGGTGTCAGGATCCAGCTGATTTACCGTCCTGCTGTTGGCACAAAACAGATCTTGAGGTTAGATATATATCAGAATATATTTAGAATGTATGTAAACATTCATCTAAAATTAGTTTGTTCTCCAAGAACAGTATTGAGATTGAACAATACGGACAATCCTATTCATCAAAGCTTTACATGATTTTACAACAGCAATAGACAAAACTACATTTGGCTCATATAAACAAGAAGACAAGAATACAATGTCCTGGAATGTGTTCTCAGTTGGTAAATTGTACTGATAAACACTCAATGTCATTAATTTTCAAGATAGATATTATATTTTTACTCTTAAAATGATAGTAATTAAACCTTTAACTAAATCGGATTTATGACACTTGAGTCACTCGAAACAGTGATTTGAACATTTTGAATCTCATGTGTTTTGAGCTGCTAATAATGAAACGCAAGTTTACATTCAACAACATTTGTTTTAAAATTATCAAGAGAATACAAAATAGGTCAAAACAAAATAGGTCAATTTATCAGCAGCAAAAATATGGCACCAAAACCAAAATTATGAAGACAATTACCAAGAAAAGAGGGGGTTTCATTATTAGTAACACAAATAACTGATGCCCAGATCAAAAATATTGTGCTTAATATGCTACAGACTATTTTTATCAGTTCTAAAATCATAAAACCATACATAAAAGCACCCATATTTTTATGCCTTTTTATTCATACACAAGTTTTGTAAATTTCACAAACATCTACTAAAAAATGTTATGCACTGAATGGTGATGCTGCAAAAGACACAGCTGTCGTTAGGAATAAAGTAAAAAGCAAGAGATGTGAATATAAAAGCAGGAGACTACAGCCACACAGACTCTGTTACACTGAAATGCAGTGTTACTATTTTCCTTGTGCCTCAAATAGTCTGTAACACAATCTTACTTGCAAAAAGCCAAGTCACAGCAGAAACACAATCCCACTCATGACCTCAACTCCTCTGTACTTTGTCCCTATCTGTATTGCAGCATAAAAAGCACAGACACCACTTCAGCAGTTTTAACCTTGTTCTATATACAGAATTTTTTTTTGACTACTTGTATTTTTTAAATGAGATATTTTTTGATAGTGGGAATAGATTATGATGACTTTTTATAGGAATTATATATCTAACATGCTAATGTTCTAAACAATTGATCTTTACCTTCCACCAATTGTTTGGTAATAGAAGTTGGCATATTTTTCAACTCTTGTGACTGCATTCGGTTGGTATCATTCAGTACACTATTGTTACTGTATTACAGAGATTCTTAAGCATAACAAAATCAAAAACTGCCAGACAAACAGACTATGAGAAACTACAGGCTTATCCCAATGCTAACTGTGAAGGCTCTTAAGTTAATGAGCTCTTGTTAAAGGTCATCAGCATAAATACAACGCCCATAATTGAGGCCATGCCGTGATTTCAGCCCAGTGACTCAAAACATCGCCCTAGTTGCAGTGTTCCAGGGAGCCTTGCTGTTAGAGCATACTTGTGGAGTGCACCATCAAAATGATGCAAAACATCTGAACCACCACCACCACCACCACCACCACCAAGCAGTTAATGAAGATGAAATGATCAAGGCCTAAAAGATCAGCACATACGAAATAGGTTAAGGGGGTTTGTTCTACAGCATGCAGACTCCCCCCAGGTTCTACTAAACCAAATTACCCTGAAATAATGCAGGAAATATCACCCGCTCTCTTCTGCTGGGGAGAAAACACACAACACAAAAAGCCAGTAGAGTTGCACCTAGATATTCATTAACAGCATATAACTGTTCAATCACACTTATAAAATGGGTTAAATGTTACACAATGTTTATAAATATTTTAACATAATTTTTTTTATTGGTGAATGACCATTCAGCGGAAAACAGAAAACACACTTTATCTCTATATAAACACATTATTATTCAAGTATTACAAAATGTAAAAAGAAGGTAAAAAAAAATATTTTTTTGACTAGTTATCTGTCATCAAATCACAGCTTTTGTTTGTTGTAGCAAACTTTTCACTCTTTCACTCACAAAAACATCCTGGATTAAATTTCCAGGCATTCCTCAGTCTAGGTGGGTTTTCACAGGGAGCTCTGGTTTCATTCCACAATTTAAAAAAAGGCTAGTAGATGAAATGCTGACATTAAATTGCCCCTAAGAATTAATGTGTCAGTCCTGCAATGGACTGGTGACCTGGTTATGGAGTTTTGCTCTGTAAGTGCATAAATATGCTTAGACATCTCAGCGAAACATTAAGGCATAAAGAAAATTAAAAAAAAATTAGAGTTACTTTCACATTTTGTTTTAAGTGAAAATTTGAGGATTAAAAAAAAAACACATTTGTATTATTTAGCAGAAGCCTTAATTTAAGGCCAAAAGAAAAAAACATGATGGAGGTATCAAAACCCTAAAAAAAGTGGGTACACAAACTTCATGATATATATGTTAGTATCTAGTCTAAGTGTGCCGTTGTTAAAGTACAGCATGGGCCATGATCATGTAAATGTAAGTGTTTATCACCTTACAGTTTGTGGCATATTCTACATGGGAGGGGGGAAACATTTGAGGCCAGGTGATGCATGATGATTTGTCAACGTGATTCTCTTCTACCATCCTGACATATCAGGATGAGAGCAATACCACAGAAGAAATGCTACCACAGACCTCGCCTCCTGTATCCGTTGTTTCAGGTGGTAAGTTGTAGCATTTCTTCTGCGGTATTGCTCTCCGTGTGTCAATAGTGGGACAAAAGAATCTCGTTGACAATTCAACACAATGGGTTACAGTCGTGGGTTACTGTCCATGTCAGAAACGTGTCATTTACTCGATAATGATTGAAGCTGCATTAATAATGAGCACACCATTGTTTTTCTTCTGCAATTCTCTGTTTTTTGTGTCACATGATCCTCTTCCCATTGAAAAAAGTAAAGGTGAATTAAAAATTTCGGCTTTGAAGATGCATCACCCAGCCTTAAATGTTTTCCCCCTCCCATGTACTAATATGCCAGAAACGGTAAGGTGATATCAACAACCACTTCCATTTTATCATGGTATATCTATACTTCTGGTCCACCCTGAATATTAGTTGTCAAGACAATTTAGTGGAAATTAAAACCAGAAGCGATAATGGTATAATGAAAGTGTTCATATATCTATCTAAAATAATTAACCTTTTCTGTTAGTTCATAAAGTAAATATCCTTCTATGTACCTGCTGAGTTGGTTAAAAAGAAAAGACATTGACTATTTTAAAGACATTGATTAAAAAAATATCCATTAGCTTCCTGATAAAGTACATCTAAGGCATAATTGAATTTATTTGTATTAAATATTCATACTCACGCTCGATCAAAATACGACACGTGCAGTGAGTTGGAATACTGTGCCATCTCCCCGTTAATCAAGTTTCCATTGGCATTAATGATGTAATTCTTTCTAGCAGCCTGGTCCTTTGCAAAATTTCTACAAGCTGCAAGTTTAGATTCCAAAGCCTGTGAGATCATTCAAATAAAAGACACAAAATCACTGCCAGTTAAGTTACCTTTATAACATTTAATTAATATTAAAAGTAGTTTAAAGAGTAGACTTACCCCGACTTTGCGCAGTAAATCACCTACGATATTGAGAGCTGATATTCTAGCAGCTGGTGTGAGGGCTGAATTATTGCAACCATTAACCAACACTACAGAAAAAAAAACAACAAAAAAAATGTTTTACACCCACACAATAGAATAGAATGTATTTTATTGTCACTATACATTGTATGGGTGGCATGGTGTCTTAGAATCCCAGCTTGAATCCCAATCTGCATTTTCATGTTCTCCCCGTGTCCGTGTGGGTTCTCCGGTTTCCCACAGTCCAAAAACACGGATTCGTGGTAAACTGACTGCTCTAAATTGCCCCATATAGGCTGTTAAAGATTAAAGCCCTTTCCTGGGTGTTTTTGCCCAGCGCCTGGGACATTCTCTCCTGGATGGGCATGGGGACCCCTCAATGTGACCCTCGTAGAGAATTAAGCAGAAGATAATAAATGAATGAATATACATAATATAAAGAGATTAAAAAAATTCTTCTTTTCAGTGCAAACATGCTTACGAAAAATACATAACATAAGAATTTGGGGGGAAAAAAGCTCAAATTTAGACTTTTCTATAAACTTCTAATAGAAATACATATTTTACATTATGACTTTAAAAAAAAAAATGCATGGTCAGTTTTTGTACCTTTTTGGTTGCTAAAGGCATTATCTAGGCTCTGGCTCACTGGTGTTGCAGGAAGGGAAAAGGAGGCCTGTACAGCAGAGTCCGTTTTCTCACTGTCCGGAGTAGGGGAGCTGGGTGCAGACATCCTGGATACATCAGGTTGTCTCTCACGCACCGCCAGCTCCTGCCGCAGGTCTTTGGTACACAGACACCATGCTTAATGAACATCTTAATGGCATAGAGATTAAATAACAAACCAACATCAAATGTAATAAAGTATAAAGTTGTATGCTACCAAACGTGAACACCATTTTCGCAATATTAAGGTGCTTTTACACAGGAAGGGCATTTTTATAGTTCTTACACTGTATGCAGAACTATTAGGCAAATTTTAATCACATCATCCTTTTTATGCATGTTGTCCTACTCCAAGCTGTATAGGCTTGAACGCCAACTACCAAGTAAGTAAACCAGTTGATGTGCATCTCTGTAATGAGAAGGGGTGTGGTCCAATGACATCAATATCCTATATAAGGTGTGCTAAATTATTAGGCAACTTCCTTTCCTTTGGAAAAATGGGTCAGAAGAAAGCTTTCACGCACTCTGAAAATTCAAAAATTGTTGTTGTCTTGCAGAGGGATGCAGCAGTCTTAAAATTGCCAAATTTTTAAAGCATGATCACCGAACAATCAAGCGTTTCATGGCAAATAGCCAACAGGGTCGCAAGAAGCAAAAAAGGTGCATAATAACTGCCCATGAAATTCAGTTAAAATATCTAGCTTGGAGCTGCCAAAATGCCATTTTCCACCAGTTTTGCCATATTTTAAAGCTGTGTGAGATACTCAGGGACATGGCCAGGGTAAGGAAGGATTTGACCACCTTCAAAAAAGAAGCATAAGACATCAAGACTGGGCCAATAAATTTCTTAAGACTGAATTTTCTAAGGTTTTATGAACTGATGAAATGATAGTGACTCTTGATAGGTCAAATGGATGGACCCGAGGCTGGATCAGTAAAGGGCAGAGAGCTCCACTCCGACTCAGACACCAGCAAGGTGGAGGTGGGGTACTCGTATCATCAAAGATGAACTTGTGGGATATTTTTAGGCTGAGGAGTGGAGTGAAGCTCAACTCCCCGACCTACTGCCAGTTTCTGGAAGACGCATTCAAGCAGTGCTACAGGAAGAAGGCTGTATCGTTCAAAAAATACATGATTTTTATGCAGGCTGCTACATCACAAGCATACAAATACTCCTCTGTGGCCACTAAGGGTCTAAAAGAAAAAAAAAATGACATGGCACCCTTGTTCACCTGATCTGAACCCAATAGAGAACCTGTGGTCCCTCATAAAATGTGAGGGGAGGGAGGGAAAACATTACTCCTCTCTGAACAGTGTCTGGGAGGCTGTTGTGGCGGCTGCATGCAATGGTGATTGTAAACAATTCAAGCCCCTGACAGAATCTATGGATGGAAGGCCATTTTAAGTGCCATTGTATAGAAAGGTGGCTATTTTCGTCACTGATTTGTTTTTGGTTTTGTATTTAAATGTCAGAAATGTTTATTTCTAAATTTTGTGTTAAACAAGTGAGATGGGTATATATTTTATATATACCCCTATTTTATATTTAATAGTTGCCTAATAATACAGCACAGTAATAGTTACCTGCACAAACAGATATCCTCCTAAGATAGCCACTCCAACATCCAATAATATTAAGCTTTGATATAAGTATTTTGGGTTGATTGAGAACATAGTTGTTGTTCAGTAATAAACAGAATCCTCTCAAATACAACTTCCCTAATAATTCTGCATAGTTCTCAATCTGGGTGAAGTGTCCATGTCCGTGTGGGTTTTCTACGGGTTACCCGGTTTCCTCCCACAGTCCATAAACCAGGTACCAGGTAAATTGAATGCTCTAATTGGTGTGTTTAAGCTGCAGGGACTAGAAGCACTTTATTTTTACATTTACTCATTTAGCAGACACATCACATTTACAGCACATCAAGTTAGGTAATATTGCATGCACATAACATGATGCATGTAATTGTATGCTGATAAATACAGCATAGTATGGACTTCACATATGAAGTATTGGCCATGTAAATAACAGCTTGGAAAAAAAAATGCTGATTTTCAATTCAATTTGCTAGATTAAGTTTCCAAAATGAGGTGAAATACAGAAAAAAAGATTTAAATATAGAATATTAGCTATAACTAAAGTACTTTTGATTTATCAGCTGATTTGTGTCACTTTAATTTTTTTTGTTTTTGTTTTATAATTGTTCTCTGAGATTCTCTTTAGTTAGTCGTTCTTGATGAAATAAATTCTTTAAGGGTAGTTGATGGGGAACCTAGAATCCTTTACTGACTGCATATAACGTGAGCAAAGATGAGCTGAGTTTCTTTAAAACGAAATGAAGTTCTGAAAAATAAGTAGTACCGCAGAGTTGGGGCAGTTATAGGATTGTGGTTACAGTATTCAGCCATGTGACCTGAAGGTCCCCAGTTCGGTTTCTGATTTGTTTCCATGCTATGTCTGAAGTTCCCTTGAACAAGGCACCTAACCTCAATGGCTCCCCGGGTGCCACATACAAAGCTGTCCACCGCTCCAGCCACATGTGCTCAACATCACTCAGTGTGTGTGTATACAGTATGTGAGTGTTTTACTGCATGGATGGGTTAAATGTGGAGGATGGATTCCACTGTGTGTAGTAATTATTTTTTACACTGAGCTATTTTTTTTATTTTGGCTTATTTGCATTCCAGGTGTGCGGCACGTGGCTTAGTGTTTAGCACATTTGCCGCTCAGCGCTGGGGATTCTCATTAGGAATCCCAATTTGGGTGCTGAGTTGCTATGTTTTTACTGTCCTTTATAATATTACATTTAAGACCAGTTTTTAATTCCTTGTTTAGAGAAATAATTTGTTTAAATGTGCTTCACGTTCGCTTCTCAGCTGGGGATTCAAGTTCGAATACCAGTCTGGGTGGAGTTTCCATGTTCTCTCCGTGTCTGTGTGGATTTTTTACGGGTTCTCCAGTTTTCTCCCACAGTCCAAAAACATGGATTCAAGGTAAATGAATTTATTCATTATTTTCCGCTTAATCCTTTTCTAGGGTCGTGGTAGGATTCGAATGTTTCGGTCGCTGGGCAGTTACACCCAGGACAGGGTGCCAATCTATCGCTGGGCACACACACTCACTCACAGCCACACACTATACAAGGCAATGTGGAGCATTCAATTTACTTTGAATCTATGCGGACACAGAGAGAACATGGAAACTTGGGATTCAAACCCAAGGCACCACTAAGCTAACCACTAAGCCACCATGTAGCCCGGATTCAATGTAAATTTAAATAGCCCAATATAATGTGTGTTTATGTGTGTGTGGCTGTGCCCACTGCAACCCTAGTAGACAATTAAGCGGAAGATTATAAATAAATTTGTTTAAAGGTCATCAAAATTTTATAATTAAAAGTCTATGAATACTTTAACAATATATCAGTTGCAAATGCAGTTAAATAATGAATAGGTGGGTTAGCGTGTACTTCATAATGGATGGGAAGATGTGGCTAAATGAATGGTATGAGTCAGAAAGTACCTCTTGCCTCGTCTTTTAACCGCTGCACAGACACTAGAAGAGACTCTTTCTCGTCCAGCTCACTCTCCAGAAAGGCATTCCTCTCTATGGCCTGGTTCAGTCTTTGCTCAAAGTCCTCCAGTGAGGTAATAGTAGCTCTGCAGAAGTAGTAAAAACCATTTACATTTTTTTTTATTACTGTATGATGACTCAAAAAAGGTTTAGAATTACAAATAAATTGGGACAATATTTTATTAGTACATCCTGTATGCTCCCAAATTCTGTTAAAACCTGTGATTTTATATATATATATAATCAAAAGCTAGTTCAGCCCTTGTAGAGCTGTTCGGTATTGTTATTATTATTTGTGACCAGGTGCAATAACATCTGCAATTTGGAATAGTTTCTGACCTTTTTGCTCTCTCCAAGTCATCATTGGACTGCTCTAGCTCTCTCACATATTTGTGCAATTGCTCCTTAATGCACCGGGTCTGTCCCAAGTCATCCTCCAGGATTGAGATCTGCTTGTAGCTCTGAGCATACTGATGCTCCAACTTCTCCTAAACAGAAAAAAGTGCACAGGCTTGATTTGGCAATACTAATGCATAATATTTTAAACTATATATATAAGTAGTACCCGAACCATTTAATAAACATAAATGTGCACCATCCTCCTTTTGTTTCCTAACATGGCCACCGCTTTAAATTAAACACCAATTCCTTAAATGTTAAACAAATTCCTGCATCAGGTAACTTTGTTTCTATTAGATGTGTATGTCTAAAAAAATGGCATGGAGACCTCGTAACAAGGCTGTAACCTTTGTTTGCAAACATTGCGATGCCTTCGGAGACGTGCTATCCATTGTTCTTAGACACAGAAGCATAATTATACAGTCTGCTCAAGAATACGAGTCTAGCTTGTTGGAGGTTTGTGTAAGGAATGATGGTGCCATTAAAATATGTTGAATAGTAACTCATTTTTTCTCTAGAGCACAGAGTCTGCAGCGATTTTCATCATTGCTTTGCTCAGCAAAGTTGTCCTGTGTATTGGAGACTAAATACATCATCACTATATTTTTTGTCACCTTTAGTGTATCGAGCTCCAGCTGCAGTCTCTGGTTGTCCGCATTCAGATCTCTAAGGCGGTGTTCAGCCTGACCCAGCTGAGTCTCCAGCTCAGCCTCCAGCTCACGACTGCCCTCCTGAAACTCCAAAAGCTCCTCTTGCGCCTCTTTATAACTAAAAATACATTAACATACTCAGGCTAATGTCATTTTAGCAGTAGTCCGTGGTCTATGCTGATTCCACTCCTTATCACATGCCATATATACACTGCTCAAAAAAACGAAGGGAACAAATGGATGTAATGTTCTTAAAACAAGTCAAAATGTACCTTCCTGTGCCTGTATGACCTCCCTACAATGCCTGGGCATGCTCCTGATGAGGTGGCAAATGGTCTCCTAAGGGATCTCCTCCCAGACCTGGACATTTTGTGGTGCAAGGATGGAGGATTGGTGGATGGAGTGAGACATGATGTCCCAGATGTGCCCAATCAGATTCAGGTCTGGGAAACAGGCGGGCTAGTCCATAGCTTTAATGCCTTCATCTAGCAGGAAGTTCTGCCCCACTCCAGCCACAAGAGGTCTAGCATTGTCCTGGGCCAACCACACCAGCATTTGATCTCACAAGGGGTCTGAGGATCTCATTTCGGTACCTAATGGTAGTCATGCAAGCTCTGGCGATCACATGGAGGACTGTGCAGCCCTCCAAAGAAATGCCACCCCACACCATTACAGACCCACTGCCAAACCGGTCATGCTGAAGGATGTTGCAGGCAGCAGATCGCTCTCCATTGCGTCTCCAGACTTTGTCACATGTGCTCAGTGTGAACCTGCTTTTATCTGTGAAGAGCACAGGGCACCAGTGGCGAATTTGCCAATTCTGGTGTTCTCTGGCAAATGCCAAACACTGTGTTGGGCTGTGAGCACAACCCCTATCTGTGGACGTCGTGTCCTCATACCATCCTCATGGAGTCGGTTTCTAACCGTTTGTGCAGACAAATGCACATTTGTGGCCTGTTGGAGGTCATTGTGCAGAGCTCTGGCAATGCTCCTCTTGTTCCTCCTTAAACAAAGGCAGAGGTAACAATCCTGCTGCTGGGTTGTTGCCCTCCTACGGCCTCCTCCACATCTCCTGGTGTACTGGCCAGCGCCTCGAGCCTCTGGACACTACGCTGACAGACACAGAAAACTTTCTTGCCACAGCTTGCATTAATGTGCCATCCTAGATGAGCTACACTACCTGAGCAACTTTTGTATGTGTTGTAGAGTCCATCTTATGCTACCACCAGTGTGAAAGCACCGCCAACATTAAAAAGTGACAAAAATATCAGCCAGAAAGCATAGGTACTGAGAAGTGGTCAGTGGTCCCCACCTGAAGAACCACTTTATTGAGTGTTTCTTGCTGTTTAGTTGGGTGTGATTTGCTAATTATTGCCATCATTTCCACCTGTTGTCTTTTCCATTTGCACAACAGCATGTGAAACTGTCAGTGTTGCTTCCTAAGTGGACAGTTTGATCACAGAAGTATGATATATATTGTGTTGTTTGTGTTTCATTTATTTTTTGAGCAGTGTATATTTAATAGAAGACAGATTTGGATGACAGAGAGGTCATTTAAGCACAAGGATTCTATTGAAAGTCCTAGAGAATGAGACATGACATTGTCCTGCTAAAATATGTATGGAGAAAGCGGAGCTTAACATGCTAAGCATGTCTTCCCAAAATACCAAAATGCAACTGCAAGAGTTGTACATATACAATGAGGAAAATTAAGTGTTTGAACACCCTGCAACTTTGCAAGTTCTCCCACTTAGAAATCATGGAGGGGTCTGAAATTGTCATCTTTTGTGCATCCTAGACCACTTTACAACCCTTATATGCTTTGGTAATCCTGGCTGTGTGCTTTGGGTCACTGTCATGTTGGAAGACCCAACCATGACCCATCTTTAATGCTCTAACTAAGGGAAGGTGGTTGTTCTCCAAAAACTCGCAATACATACTTAATACTTAATATAGTGCAGTCGTCCTGTCCCATGTTCAGAAAAACACCTCCAAACCATGATGCTTCCACTCCCATGCTTCACAGTAGGTGTTTTTTGGATGGTACTTCTGATTCTTTGTCCTCCAAACACAGCGAGTTGAATTAAGACCAAAAAGTTTTATTTCTCTCATCTGACCACAGAACTCCCATGACTCCTCTGGATCATCAAAATGGTCATGGGCTAACATAAGACGAGCCTGGACGTTTGCTAATTTAAGCAGGTAAACCTTCCGTGCCATGCATGACTTTGAATTATGACATCTTAGTGCATTACCCACAGTAACCTTGGAAGTAGTGATGCCAGCTCTCGCCAAGTTATTGACCAGCTCCTCCTGTGTAGTTCTGTTTTGATACCTCACCTTTATTAGGATCATTGATACGCCACGAGTTGAGATCTTGCCTGACGACCTTGTCCAAGGGAGTTTGACAGTAGCTCTTTCCAGCCTTGTTGAGGTCAACAATTTTGTCTCTGGTGTCTTTGGTCAGCTTTTTGGTCTTAGCCATGTTATTAGTTGGAGTCTTACTGATTGTGTGGGGTGGGCAGGTGTCTTTATGCATCTAGCAACCTCAAACAGGTGCTTCTAATTTAGAATAATAAGTGGAGTGAAGATGAAGTTTTTAGAGGCAGACTAACAGGTATCTGAGGCCAGAATTTTTAATGATTGGTAGGTGTTCAAATACTTATTTGCTTTCACAGCGGACATGCACCTTAGATGAAAATTTCATACCCCTCCATGATTTGGGAGTGGGAGACCATGAAGGGAGTTCAAATACTTATTTTCTCACTGAATGCACTGACATAATAAATTAATTACTTATAAAGTTTCTCATTTTGACATATCTTTGTGACCTTGGAAAGTGAAAAGAAAACCAGAGTCTGCTGCCTGTTGTTGACCCTACATGGAATTTAAACTCACATATCTAAGCTACTATTTTCACATTACCACAATATTTTTCTGACCATTAGTTTTTATGATTCATTGTGGGACTTGTTGAATCTCCTTTATGAAGTAGGCATGTAAATGGATACATAATTGTTCTATACTGCTGTACTACTTAATTATTACTTGACTTATGTAATGTTTGGGTTGAACTCTTTAAACACACGTGTAGATTACTAATATTTGAACATTTCAGTAAATATATCTGAGGGTGTGTCTCGGTGATTTTAGACATTTTCAAAGTTTAGAAATGACAATAAATAACAAATAGTTAAATGCACATGCCTTACCTTTTCTTATATTTAATAGAAAGTGCTTTCCAGAAATCTATTTCCTCGTCTTTGGAGGAGAACTTGGGAACCATGTTTGTTTCCATAACCGCAACCTTTTAAAAGAAGACATATATGACTAAAACAAAATTGTTGTGAACTAATGGGATCGGCGATGTCCATGTGTTCTATACTGATTTAACAGCACAAAGTAACGCAAAGGGTAATACGAGCCTCGGCGGTGGTATCAGAATATTCACAATCAATAGCCCCAGGATAACCTTTACAGCCAGACCCTGAATATATTAAGCTGACTTAAGCTAACACACCACATACATGTAGAGCTACTGTGCATGTATTTATGTGCTTTTCAAACACAGAAACATTGTAAGTTAGAACTTTGCTGATTTTAACAAAAGTATACATTATTTGTTGTCAAGCTGTAAACTGTGGACAACCCTCATGAGTTTAAGTATTTCTGCATTGTTTTGGCAAAATCTTTAGAACTTCTGCCAGATTTCTAGTTTTGTGAACAGCAGCAAACAGCAATGATTCACTAAAGAAATGTATAACGATGCATAACGATCAATTACAAATTAAAACTTTACTTTGCTCTTTAAAATCCATTGTTAAAGCATTGTTTTGCATTTTTTTAATTTTTGCATTTAGGGTGACCTGGTGGCATTAATGAATGAATGAATAAAAGGCTCGATTATAATTGACCCCCCCCCCACACACACACACACACAAAAAAGGGGTCCAGATTAAAACATTTTTTTTTTATTATTTTATCAAACTTCATCAGACAAATGTCACATAAAACAGTATGTTTTTACATTATGACCTTAAAACAAACCCTGCAGCGATAAATTCTAATATACACTGCTCAAAAAAACAACACTTAAACACAATGTAACTGCAAGTAAACCACACTTCTGTAAAATCAACCTGTCCAGTAAGGAAGCAACACTGATAGTGAATCAATTTCACTTGCTGTTGTGCAAATGGAACAGAAAACAGGTAGAAATTAGAGGCACTTATCAAGACAACCCCTATAAAGGAGTGCTTCTGCAGGTGGTGACCACAGACCTTTTTTCTGTTCATACTTTCTGGCTGATGATTTTGTCACTTATGCATTTTGTCAAACTCTCACCATAGAGGTAGCATGAGACGGTGTCTACAACCCACAGAAGTTGTTCAGGTAGTGCAGCTTATTTAGGATGGCACATCAATGCGAGATGTGGCAAGAAGGTTTACTGTGTCTGTCAGCACATCGCCTCATCAGCAGCATGCCTAGGCGATGTAGGGAAGTCATACAGGCATGTGGAGTCCACACACTATTCCATGGAAAAGTGACAGGCTGATCCAACTTCAGTGGAAATTCCTTAGTTAAAATGAGGTTCAGTATTATCAATTTGATTTACATTTTGTTCATTTTTGTTATTTTGTTCTCAACACATACCACTATCTACTAAATAAAGATTTTCAACTAAAATATTTTATTCATTGAGATCTAGGATGTGTTATTTTAGTGTTTCCTTTATTTTTTGGAGCAGTGTATATTTTTCTCATTTCACTTCTAAAACTTAAGACTATGTTGTGCCGATGCATCACATAAAATTCAGATAAAAATAAATAAATATAGGTTCTGTTATCATAAGATGGGTAACAATCCAAGAGGTTAAATACATTTGCAAGGCACTGTATAAACAGAAAATCTCAGCAATAAATGCAGTCAAAATAACGATGCCTTGTGGTAGTTCACTAAAAAGATTTTTTACCCTTGGGAAATTGTTTATTAAACAGTTTTTTCCCTAACACAGTTCAACTTTAAAGCTACAACATCTGATATAAGGAGGATGATGCCCAGTGTGGCATCTCATCTGCAGCTTTCAGCTGAGCAGATTTATCATGTTTGATCACTGATCCAAACCACTAATTTAAAATCTTCAATCAGCCTTTAAATCATATTTTTAATGTAATGGATTTGAATTTCTAGGACACAAAAGGTTAAGATCCAGGGATGAAAGCTTTGTAGGAACTAAATGCCACCATACCGCCCTGAGCTAATCAGCTGAGCTGGAATCATTTAAACCGCAAAAACGACGCTTTTAAGCAATTTAACTAATTATTAAATCAAAAAATATTTTAACATTGCAAAAACAATAGTTTTAAAGCCGAGAAAGCAAAATCCTGCTCTCTATTCAGAGATTTCTACAGAACAGGGAATGTAGGTTAGACAGCAACAGCTTACGGCAGGCACAAGGAAAACGCTTGCTGAAATAAAACGACCGTTTCTCACACATTTGTAAACAATATCGGTATCGAAATAGCACTAACCTTAGCATTTCACGCCGTTTGTGGTAGAAATTGGAGCTGTCTGCTCATAAACAGCCCAGAAAAGCACCATCATTCCTCCCTGTGTTTTTCCAATGACGTAGCAGGTTCCCGCCCCGAGCTGTCAAACGCCTGCTTCAGCCACATTACCGTACTGTGTAGTATATAAACGCATTAAATAAACTGTTGCGATGTCGATTTCTCAGTCGACAGTTGAGGGCAAGAGTCCCCATTTTTGTAACCCTAGGGGTGGGGTGCATAACAACCCACAGTCCATCCACATTCTACAAACGGTGTACTTTCCTTTAAAGACAGCATTCCGATATTTTATCAATTAATTAATTATTTTATCTTCAGCTTAAACCTCTACTAGGGTCGTGGGGTTCCCCATATACTCAGCCAATCCATCTCTGGGCACACTCACTCACACAGCCACACACAGTATATGGGGCAATTTTGAGCATTTAGCTTACCTTGAGTCCATGTTACCTTGAGTCCATGTGGGCATTTTGTTGTAGCTTAATAGGGGCCACACGGAGTGGACATTTTGGGACTGTTGGGCAGGGTTTGGGGGACCAATAGTGTTGTGCCCCATGTATTACCTGGCATGCTATTCGGCGGCATGTATTTAAGGGAATGACACAATTTTTCTTTTTTTTTCTTTTTTTTTTCTTTTTTTAACATTGTAAGTACATTGTGCTGTTACATTGACTTCCCCACCAGGTCTTAGTTCTTGCGCATCGTTGCAATATGTTTAAGAGACAATATGTTTTTATTTTTTGTGTTGTCTTCATCACTGGACTTCAGTGTGAATTTTTAGAACAGTGTTTAGTTCATTTTAAAATTAATTAGTTTCACATTTGTTACACTTTATATTGTTTTACTTTTGTAGGGTGGTGTATTGGGGCATCGATCAGCTAATATTTGTAGTAACAATTAAAAACAGGCTAAAGTCTTTCATTTTTGTTTAAATAAATATATATTAACGTAATCTTCCTTTAACAATGTACACAATGCAAGCATTAATCAGCACATACATAATCAGTGCAAATTCTACATTCATTATCTGCAACATATTTTCAGTTATATGGTGTGACAAAGCTGCCCCCTGTTGTCCACTTTGCTGCATTACAACCTCAATATCAGTCCTTCTCTATTTTGTGGTCGATGATATTCATTATGAGACACACCACAATGGATTGGACAATCTTTGGACATAAGCTAAACAATACCAAAATTGTTGATATGATAAAGACTGTGTTCAGTAAACGTTTAGGCTTTATATACAGCTCTGGAAAAAGAGACCGCTACAAAATGACCAATTTCTCTGATTTTTCTCTTTATAGGCCCATGTTTCAGTAAAATCAACATTGTTCTTTTATTCTACAAACGACTGTCACATGTCTGGTATTCCACGCTAAATGAAATATCAGATTAATATTTATTTGCAGAAAATGTGAAATAAGGAAAATAAGGAAAAAGATGAAATGCTTTCAGACTTCAAATATTGCAAAAAAAAGTTCATTCATTTAGAAGCAACAATACAAATGTTTTAACAGAAAGAGTTCTTAAATGGGCTGGCAATAACAGGGTCTTGATCTGGTGCTCCTTTACCCACACATTGATTGACCTAGCTGTGTGGCATGGAATTGACCTACCAAGAAAAAAAAAGTCCTCCGTGTTAGGAACATTGCAAGAGCAGAAGGAAGCAATTGATTTTCCAGGAGAACCTTGTATGTGGCTCGATTCATAAGTCCTTCGCAAAGATGAACCTGCCCAATTCCATCCTTGCTGAAGCATCCCCAGATCATCACTGATCCTCCACCAAATTTCACAGTAGGTGCAGGACACTGTGGCTCGTACACCTTTCCAGGTCTCCGTCTAACCATTAAACGAGCAGGTGTTGGGCAAAGCTGAAAATTGGACTTAGTCCTCTATGGTCCAATCCTTATGGTCTTTTGCAAACTCTTCTCATTGATGAAAGGCTTTTTTCCAGCTTTACATGACTTTAGCCCTGCCTCTAGGAACCTGTTACTAACTGTTCTTGTTGTGCACTTCACACTAGCTGCAATTTGCCATCCATTTGTAGGACACTTGATGTCATCCTGCGGTCGTTGACCGACATTCCAATAAAATAAAGGTCATCGCTTTTAGTGGAGACTCGATTTTGCCCTCTGACTTAGTAATTAATAGGAAGATGGATAGTCACAAGCCATCAAATTCAGCTAAACTGCTTGAATTTTACACCAGAAGAGGCATAAGGTCACCCAGCCCAGTATGAAATACAGGTGGAAAGCATGCCAAGACGCATGAAAGCTGTGATTACAAATCATGGTTATTCCACCAAATTTCGATTTCTGATTTAAATCATTAGTATTGTTGTTTCTAAATAAATAACATGTTCTTTTGCATTATTTGAGGTCTGAAAGCCATGCTCCTGTTCATTTTACTCAAACATATACCTATAAAGAGTAAAATGAGAGAAACTGATTATTTTTCGGTGGTCTCTAAATTTTTTCCAGAGCTGTAAATTATATTAGGGTCAATACATGTTGGCTAAAAGTAGCTTACATGTGGGTCGCACTACAAAATCTTTATCAAATGTACACTACGTATATTTTGTGTAGTGTTTTATTTGTTTCACATATGTCTTACATATAGTTCATAACTTATATAACAGTTCTATATGTAAACTAAATGTGTTTTGGGACATGTAGGCCATAAACTTTCCTGTGAGGGCCACCTTTGGTTCACATGCAGTTTGCAAGTGCCAGCAGTGCCTTATCCTAACCAGACATGAACCACATTTTTATGCTATCTGGAACTTAATTTTTTATTTTTTTTAATGTAAATTAGACTGGTTTAAGCTTTCTTCTTTGTCTAATTACAATTATGTCTCACATATAGGTAGCAGTTCAATATGTTTTGCCAAATGTATACTAGATGTTTTCCTACAAGGGCCACATTTTGCCTGGGTCAAAAGTGAATCACATCTCTATGCTATTTGGAGTCTTGTCTTTAAATGTTAATTTATGTAAATGGTAATATATACACTGCTCAAAAAAATAAAGGGAACGCTTAAACAACACAATGTAACTTCCAGACCTCCATGGGATAATAA
>JAOUQT010114661.1:0-19365 GCA_025769995.1 Xyliphius kryptos | reverse complement strand
TCTTTTAAATAAATATTTTATTCATTTAGATCTAGGATGTGTTCTTTGTGTTCCCTTTATTTTTTTGAGCAGTATATTTTGAACTTACAAATGTAATATTACAACATTACAAATGTAATATTCATTTATTATCTCTGCTTAATCTTATACTGGGGGAGTGGGTTCCTTCCCTATGCCCATCCAGGGAAGGGCAAATACACCTAGGATAAAGTGCCAGTCTATTGCTGGGCCCACACTCAATCACTCATAAACACAAAGACTATTTGGGCACTTGCATTATTTGAGTTTGCATGTTCTCCCCGTGTCTGCGTGGGTTTCCTACCACATTCCAAAAACATGAAGGTAAATTGAATGCTCTAAATTGCCCTGTAGTGTGTATGAGTGTGTGAGTGAGTGTGTACCCAGCGATGGATTGGCGCCCTGTCCTGGGTGTATCTGCCCAGCGACTGTCAAACACCCTGTCATGTTGATTTTTAAAAAGAAACCTTGAAAGGACCATGGCTTAGTAGGGTAATTTTCCTTCTTGAGCAGCATCAACTGTAAGGAAAGTTGGATCAGCCGGTCATTTGGATCAGCCGGTCATTTTTATGTTATATTGCCTACTTCATAAAGATTTTCAACTGAAATATTTTATTCTTTGAGATCTAGTATATGTTATTTTAGTGTTCCCTATATTTTTTTTAAGCAGAGTATAAACTACATATGTCTAGTGATATAAAAGTCATATTTACACTTAAGTTATGTATAAGGCAGGAAGGTTAAGTATTTTATAATGTAACTCGTGTCCATACTTCTATATTTGAGAGTTTATTCCAGTGGTTATGTTGATGCAGTATGTACTTGGAGCATTGTTAGTAGGTGTTTTGCAGTTAGGGGTTTGTGCCATGTTTCACATGAGGGCCGTGGTACCCCGTTTATAAGGTACATATACAATACTGCCTCGAGAGATGGTGACCTTGTATATTCTATGCCCGGGCCATGTTCTGTTTTGGGTATGTATGGTGAGACATTTCCTATAGCTTGTTTTTTATTTGCACACTCCATTCTGTTCCTCCATGTGAAAAGCACAGAAGGTAAACTTAAGCCATATAGATTTCTGTTGAAAGTTTACTAAATCTTGAACATTTTTTAGTGTAAAATCTATTAATTAGGCACGGTAGCTTAAAGGTTAGCGCTGGGAATTCCGAGTGGCGTCCGCGTGGGTTTCCTCCCAAAGACCAAAAACATGAATCCAAGGTAAATTGAATGCTCTAAAATCACCCCATATAGTGTGTGTTAGTGTCCAGCGATAGATTGGCACTATGTCCTGGGTGTATCTTCCCAGCGCGACCTCCCATAAATGATTGAATCTATTAATTTACACTAAAAATTTACATTTAATAATATTGTCATCTTATCTGTAGTACTAACAATTAATCTCACAAAATTAATAATTACAAAATATAAGTGGGAAGCAATATCATTTGTCAAAGATCAGTTTATTTCTCACAAGACAGGTTTCTTATCCTGCATCTGATCCAATCACACCCTGTACAAGTGTGCAGTTTAAATTGAGCAGCCTTACACTTATTTAATGGAGAAGTGAATCTATACGGAATGATTAACAAAATATACTTGTTACAAACACTGCTTTAGTGATAAAAAGCATAAAGCCTTCCTAACAAAGCAGAATGTTTTTTAGCTGGTCAGGATTTAAGGCACCTTGTAGTGATCTGGTTTATAAAGCTTAGCTTCTTAAAAGGTATGATAGCTGGTCCAGCATTGGTCTGTTAATCTCTAATACTGCTTATTATGTATCACATGGTCATAGGGAAGGGTGTGACATCACTGCAATTAGAAGAGACTCTCAACATCTCCCATTTCCACCACAACAGTTTTCAGCTGGGTGTAGTACTCTATGGTTACAGCACCATTCTCTCGTCCAATACCTTAGAGAAAACACAGACGGTTACAATTATTCAAAAATAAACAATCAAAAAAATGAATAAGAAACTTCACTATACCTTCTCCAAAAAGAAAAAGAAAAAACTATGGCTGGACAACCTTAAGATTTTCTTTACAGTTTCACATTGTGTTGACACCTATTCACTTTGTTGGGTACTTTTTCTGAACACTACTTCTAAATGTTTGTACACCTTAAACTACATTTATTGTTTTTACTTAAGCAGTAACTCCACAAAATGTACAGGAGTTTGTTCAGATATCATACGATTTAGTCTAGATCTTTACCTGACATCTTGTAACCTCCGAATGGAACCTCCACAGGGCTCACATTGTAATTATTGATGTAGCAGGTTCCTGCTTGAAGGTTTTCAGCCACTCTGTGGGCTCGAGCTATATCTCTGCACAAAAAGAACAAGAAACACTGTATGACAAAATCCAATTACAAAAGTTATACTATATACACATGCAAGTATGTGGACACTCCTATTTTTGGATTAGATGCTTTAGTTTTACTAATATTTAGCTAATATTTTTTTAAGCTGCAACATTGAAAACAGCTACCACTTCTAGCACGACTGTCCTTGAGCAAAAAGTGAAGTTCATCTAGGTATGTTTAATAGATTTAGTGGGGAGGAAATCCAATAACCTGCACAGACGTCTGTCTTATATCCCATTAACACCACTTGTATTGGTTAGAAGGTTGATTGTAAACTAACGGTACAGTTGGTGCCTTCACCTTACAGTAAGACGATTTCCAATCGGATCACTTCCTCTGTAGAGTCTCCATGTTCTCCCTGTGCCTGCAAGGGTTTGTTTGGATTTCCAGTTTGCCAAATGAAAATGTAGGAGGGCCAAATTCTAAATACTAAATAGTCCTAGTTCCAACCCAGAGGAAAAATGGTGTTGCATTTACAAGAGCATCTGATATAAAACCACCCAAGTCAAATATACCAATACTGCACACTGTGGCAACCCCTAATGGGACCAGCTGACAGTAGAATGTTGATCATATACCTGGCTATGGCCCACATAGCAAATTTCCTTAAATATTATATGCCTGTGAGGTAAACTACACTGCTCAAAAAAAAATAAAGGGAACACAAAAATTACACATCCTAGATCTTAATGAATAAAATATTTCAGTTGAAAATCTTTATGTAGTAGATAGTGGAATGTGTTGAGAACAAAATAACATAAAAATGAACAAAAAAAAAGTGGAGTGGTAGCTCAGTGGGTAGGATGTTGGACGATCAAGCAAAGGTTGGGGGTTCAAATACCAGGTCCACTGAAGTTACCAATGTGGGTCCTTGAGCAAGACCCTTAACCCTAATTGCTCCAGGGTTCTGTATCAGCCCTGTGTTCTGACCCCTATCAAGTTGGGATACTTGTAAGTTGCTTTGGATAGATGCAACTGCTAAATAACTAAATGTAAAATGTAAATGTTAACATGTAAATGTTTAGTAAAGCCAAAAGTACAAGTTTATGAGAAAAATCTTTCAAACATTTAAAGTAGTTCTATGAAAACTCGAATCAAAAGCCTTATATTGATTCCAATTGGAACATCTCTGACTTCTACTCTGTAATGTTTAATGCCTTTAGACAACACAGTGCAGCTATAATAAATAAGCTCTCTTTCTCAGTAGCAGTCGTAGGCTTGTGGTTAAGGAACCAACTTTGGGAACTAAAAGCCCCCGGTTTGATTGCTGGTCCCACCAAGTACTATGGTTGAAGAGGCACCATGTACAGGGCTAGCCACCACTCGGAGCACATGGGCTCCCTTCACTCAGTGTGTATATATGTGTGTTATAATACACAGATGAGTTAAATGTGGAGGACAAATTTCTCTGTGTCTAAGTACAGTAGGTAAATGGATCAGTTTAACGCTTTAAAACCGGCAGGGTTTTAGCTCCCCTCTCACAAAATCATGGAAAAAGTTATGGATCTCGAGCCTAAAAAGCACCAAGTTCCCATAGATGCCGTAACAGCAGGCAGAGTCTCAAGAGGAGGCAACAAAGGAGATGGGAATGTATTTAAAATTTAGATGTTAAGCTAAATTGTATTGGAGAACCACTTGAAAATATGTAAGCAACACTTTAGACATAGGGTGGAATACTCACTCCATGCTCTCTGGCTCTGTAGCACAGGCTCCCACAGCTTTGGTGACATTGACCAGCAGAGCCTGATTGGTTCCAGTAAGTAGGCTGACGAGTGGCGGGATGCCACCACTTTTTCGAATAGTTGCGCGGTTGCCTGGTCTTTGCGCACACTCTCCAAGAGCTCCAACCACATTGACCAACACCTCTTCAGGCTGATCTGATAGCTGAGCGACCAGCAGCTCTATAGCCTTGTACTTTTCAAACCTGGAAAAAATAAATAAGGGAAAAATAAAAATAACATATGTGGTTGGCACTTCGGCCTCTCAGCTCAAGGGATCCAGGTTTAAATTCTAATATGTGTGGAGTCAGATGTTCTTCCACTGTCTGTGTGGGATTCCTGCGGGTTCTTAAGTTTCCTCCAACAGTCCAAAAACATTCAAGGTAAAGTATATTGGCTGCTCTAAAAAAATTGCCCTATATTGTGTGTGTGCTCAATGCTCAGCTCAAACTTTTTTTTAATTAACTGAGAAAAAAATTAAATAACACCAAACAACATCCACATCAGAAATATCAGTTTTCTCTTTTCACAATGGCACTAATCAGCCTCTCCACCAATTACTGGTGTTGCTGCTCGACATCTTGGGCTGCTTCTTGAAGATTATACAGTGTATATAAGCCTCCGCAGGATCCTATAAAGTAAGGATGTCAAATGACGTGGTAATCAGCATGGTGGAGAACTCGATAACAATGTGAAAGTGAAATGCAATTGTATCTGAAAGAGCAATGGCATTGGAGTTTATTAATTTAAAAATAATGTATTATTATTATAGAGTGCGGTTTGTGGCAATTAAAAATCTGAAACAAATATATGGAATGAATATATTGTGAGTTGTGACTACGGTGTCCACGCTGTTGATTTCTTACATGAATTGTTTACTAGGTACTAAGTCTTCCAAGGACATAATAAACGACAGATCCAAGTTTCAGCTTTGAGGACCCCAATCCATCCGAGGCTTAAAGTTTGATTATACCAAGCAAACAATAGAACGTAGGAAAGTGAGAACCTGTTTTTTCATGGACATGGTAGGTAGGTAATTACGGTGCCAAATTTCAGCCTTGTACGTACTTAGGAAGAGACACGATGTGACACTGGATCGGTCTTGTGTCTGATGGCGATATCGAACAAACCATCAAATGTAGGAAGGTGAAAGGTACTTTATTTTTCCAAGGACATGGTAGGTAGTCATGGTGCCTGATATAGACACCTCTAACACTGAGCTATTTAGTATTAGTCATTAGACTCATGATAAGTAATTGTCATATCGCTGTAGGAGACCAAAAATCTGATTGTATTGCAGCATGTTGATCTTTTTCCATCAAACCATTAAGGAAAAGTGTCAGATAATTATAAACATGATGTCCTAATGTAGAATAAATCTGGTGACCATAGGTCACTGTGCCTTTTCCCACGTTTCTCACTACACATGCTTGCTCCCAATGTCCGGCATTTTCTGTGGTTTGGAACAGCACAAAGAGAACGTTTGCTGCAATTTAGATTTCATTTGCCAAGATCTGTACAGTGGCAAACTACAGTAAACATATAAAAAGGATATACTGTGGTCACTGAGTGCCTGAACAAACCTCTGATGTCTGATTAAGTTATATGAGTCTTTTTATACACAGTTACGGTTTCTGGCGTTCCTGCCCAGTTGGACATCGAAGAGAGTGTCCAAGGTCATTCGGGTTTGGTTAAGGTCCATCGAAAGTTGTCTTGTAACTAACACAGCAATGAAAAGAACAGCTTTTGAAAGGGGAATCAGCTCAGTCCCTGAAGTGTGATGCATTCAAATTATACTTTTAACACAGGCCACTTAACAAGTTTTATGTAACAAATGAACACATTGTTCAACATTCCCACAACATTATGTCCTGCAGCTACAAACAGACCAGTAGGTCTTTTTATTTGATCTGGTTGAACAAAGCCATGTTTTACAGTGAAATCACAATCCACGACAAAGTGTATGGTTTACCAATGTTACAGAAATGGTTCCTGTGTTATTATTATAATGTCAGGACTTTAGGTGCTTGTTGACAAGTGTGACAGAAATTAAAGTTCTGGGTCCTTTCTTGTTTCATCATGGACAGACTGATGGATGAGGTTAGGCAGGAGTCTCCATGGAACATTGTCACGTTGTTTGTAGATGACATTGGGGTGAGAATAAGAAGCAGGTCAATGAAAGTTTAAAAAGGTGAAGGTGTGCATTAGAGTTGAATAAAGATTAACAGGAGTTAAATTAAGAACTTAAATTAAGAGTGAATGAGAGGAAGGATGGTGGAATTTTCAAAGGCAAAGGATTACATTAAAAAAAGTGAATGAGTTTGAATACTTACAGTCGAGTGTACAAAGTAATAAGACGTATAATAGGGAGCTGAAGAACAGCAAGGTGGAATGGATGGTGTAGAATTGCAAGAGAGATTTGTGAAAGACAAGTGTCGGCAGAGTGGGAAAAAAAAGGTCACTGAACCGCAGTGTGGCATACAACGTTGTATGGATTAGTTGTATGGACAGTAGTTTTAAAAATCACAGAACAGGTATAATTTGGGTGGTGGATATTTCAATTGGTGGTCCATTTTCTCCACTTACCACAAAGATTTACAATTACAGACTGTAGTCCATCGATTTTCATTGTTTTTGTTAGTCCTTGGTTGGTTGTCTGTTCCCTATTGGTCAGGAGCATAACAGAACGGGTATAATTTGGGTAGTGTATTGTTTATTGTCAGTTCTGCAGTTACACTGATGTGATGAGGGGGATTTAGTGCAGCAGTGTTGTTGTAGTTCAGAATCAGATTTATTTTGCCAAGTATGTTACTGTATTTTAGTAGTGTTCTCCGCTATTTATGAGCGTTATTGCATGAGGAACTGTTTGTGTGTTGAAATAAACTGTGTCCTGGGTGTGAGGGGTCTGTGTTGATTTTCTCTGTTTTTTAACGTGTACAAGTCCTGCATGGTGTGCAGAGGAGCACCAATGATCCTTTCAGCAGTTCTAATTGTTCTCTGCAATCTGCTCCTGTCTTGTTTAGTTGCAGCTCCATATGAGGTGTAATAGTATGAGATGTGGGGTGGCACAGTGGCTTGGTGGTTAGCACGTTTGCCTCTCTGTCGAGGTAAATTGAATGCTCTAAATTATCCATACATTGTGTGTGCGTGTGTGGCTGTGTAAATGTGCCTAGCAATAGAGTGGCGCCCTGCCTTGGGTGTTTCTGTCCAGCGACCGTAATGTTCTCCCCTGAATGGGCATCGGAAACCCCCCTGTGACCCTTGTATCATTGAAACAAATCAATGAATATGATGTGCATGGTGTCCCAGTCATTATTGCTCTTACTATACAGTAAGATAGACCTAGGTTCAATTTATCGGTGTGTAAACAAGGTGTAATTTGCATTCTCTCCCTTTAGGTTCCTTCCACTGTTTGGAAACATGTTAGGAGGTGAACTGAGTATGTTATACTGCTTGTCATTGTACAGGTAAATGTGTTTGTGTGCTGTTGATTTTCTTCCATTTTTTACTCAGTGAGAATCAGAATACTTCCTTGTGATAAGGGCTCAAGGTTTAAAAAATTCAGTGAAATAAAAATGTGAAAATTGCATGTTCTCCCCAACACAAAAACATGCCATTAGGTAAAAACACAAAGAACAAGCGCTATAGTTTTGAAACCTCTGCTTGCTGAACATGTCGAGACCTAAGAGAATTAATACCAGAACTCCTTAATCAGGACCGCAACTCTCAGAAATAAACAAATGGCATCAACAAACAGGGTCAGTGATTGTTGCCGAAAGCTCCCAGAGGGACTGCTGGATGGTTTAGAGCCTTGTTGTCCAAAATTACAGCTTCAAAAATAACTACAAAACAAAATAAGCACTTTTGAGTCTAACTAACATCACAATGGCTGAGCTTCACATGGCTGTGAGGAACCTTGTGCATTAAAAACACAGCTCCTGAACGATATTTACCATCAAACGCATTTTTACAGTCCCAGGTTCTGGCTTTGCTGAAGCCCTTCAGACAATGAGACTTGCGTCAAGTCAGAAGCTAAACGTAGGTATTATCATGTAGGGTATCATCACCTGCTTCAGATGTTCTGAATAACTTACAGTGTTACCAGAGATGATGGAACATATGGAGAGTGAAATGTGCTGGAAGCACCAGATGGTGTTTACCACTAGGGAGCGAGGTTAACCTTTGGAAAAAAGAGTTTAGGTATGAAGGAGCAGGATTTTAGACCCTTTCTTGCAGATATATACTGGAGATCAGAAGAGAGGATGGAGGGTTGCATTGTCTGAGTTCATGGGTTAGTTGAACACCAGGAGACGTGCAGGATTTTGAAGATACTGCAGTAGTTTGCTTGAACTTTATGGGAGGCTAACAAGCAACACACTGCAGTCGCCAAAATGAGAGATAACGAGGGTTTGGATTGACAGACGTGCAGGTTTTAAGTCAGTAATACATTTATTATCCCCCAAAATGGAAAGGGTTAATCTAGACTTGGAAGCCAGATTGGATGATGATCAGGTTTGATAATTCTACAGTGCAACTGGTTCCTCCTTCACTACTGACTTGTGTTTTTCCTTCAAAATTGGATGAAAGCATCTGATCAATCACTAAATATAAATTTAATCAGTCAGGGGTCTGATTGAGTCCCATACAGTCAGTCCAGAGTCCATCTCTTTTGTACATTTGTCTAAAACAAATATGATGTTACCACATCTCCTTCATGCAGATTCTATGTTCGCTGGACCAGGTGACAAACAGATGCATTCGACCGCCGGCTTTGTCCTCAAGAAGTGATAATGAGGCGAAAGCTGATGAACAAACGATGCAGCTTTGGGAACAAACACCCAGCACTATGAATAAATCAGCAAGTAATTATGTTCACGCACTTCATTTGTAGTTTCCTTGTTAATGCATTTTCTCTAAACAAAACATGTGACGGCATTTTAGCACAACTGCCACGCAACTCTCTGGTACATCACTATACATCACTAACAGTATTTGGATCTTAAAATATCCTTTAAAATGAAAGTGTAAATATAATGTATGTAAGTAAAAGGTATTCACAGGGTAAGTACAGCCTCAACTAAATTTATAAATCAAAAAGGCACTCGGGGTTGTGCAGTATTGTGAATAAACCACGGGAAAGGTGTTATTAGGCATGACGCGCAAGCGGAAATCTCAGGTTTCTTCCCACAGTCCAAAAAACGTGGACTCAAGGAAAATTGAGTGCTCTAAATTGCCCCATGTAGTTTGTGTGTGCCCAGCGATATATTGGCACTGTTCTGTCCTGGGTGTTTCTACCCAGTGCCCGAAACGTTCTCCCCTAAATGGGCAGGGGGAACCCCCCCGTGACCCTAGTAGAGGATTAAGCAAAAGATAATGAATGAATGAATGCAGGTACTGCCTCCGACTAAAGTGTTTTTTGCCAGGTGCTTTATTTAATTGCAGGTTTGAAAATATTATTACTATTTATTAAGATGCATTTATTTTTGACGCTAAAGTTTTAATTAGTGTGGCTCGATAACTCATCCTTCTGGAGTGCTGGTTAATCAGGAGCTACTTTAAGAAGAAAGACGAGTCGCTCGACGTTCCTTATCACTCGGTGGAATAAATTCAGGCTGACATTACTGTGTGATGCACTGCCTCAGACCTTGAGTGGAGAATGATGGTTAGAACATCGTAACTGTGGAGCATTTCTTCTCACGTTTCTCTGTGTCAACACAGTCCAGGGATAATGAGCTAATTAAGCAGGTGCAGTGTTACTGGAAATGCAATTTTCCAACTTTTAATGGTTGTGTACAAATTAATATTCATCACCATCACTATTTTAATAAACACTTCCACATGGTTTACTTCAGCAAACATCTCTAAAGTATTGTGGTACCTCAATGTTGAGCTGTGAGGTCAGACACCGATGTTTTACAGAAGGGTTTTCATTCGAGTCCATCCCAAAGGTTTTTAATGAGATTGAGGTAAAAACTCCAAACCCACCCAGCTACTCCTTCCCAACAACAATGGACCTTCCCTAAACTTGTTCCACATTAAGAGCATTTGCTGTAATACTTTTGTTCATTCAGCATTGGCAGCACTCACAGAGAACACAATTGCGAGATGTACTCAGTGCCAGTGTTAATTCAAGCACTGACCTTAAAATTGCAAACTACAACGTACCTCCATCTGCCTCCACTGGCCTTCCGGTTCCTGTGTGCTCAGGCAGCACGCTGCACTCCGGCTGGTTTGAGTTCTGATTGAGACAGATTGGTGCAGGCTACAGAGAGTGTTCTCACTCAGTGGCATGAGCGCAAGCAGCCCTTATCGCTGATCGTACTCGAAGCGGTCACGGCTGAGCTTAGGGAACGCGTGGAAAATGCTGCAGTGGGACGGGACAGAGACGGACACTAGACATCCGGCGGCTGAAAGATGGAATTCATTTATCAGGCTTTTATTGCTTGACCTCAACCTCACACACGTTCCTTCATCATTCTTCCATTTTTGATCAAACAGCACAGAGACGTGAATGGCAGCCTGGGCCTCAGAGTCCTGACCCCCTTGCCATCTCCTGCCCCAATCATTTATTGACAAAAAGAGGTGGATAAGAGAGCGAAAGACAAAAGGATCTTGCACTCGTAAGAAAGAGAATCGTCCAGTGGAGAGCTTCCTGTTTATTTCTGGGAAATTTAGAGAGTATTCAGAGATTGGTATAAGTAAAACTGCTCTCAGGACAGATGCTGTGGTCTGATCAGTAGACGGAGATATTTGCCACTTCTGCTGTACACTCAACCTGGGGCATCGTTTCACCACATCTGCTGTTCATAATGTAGTTCCTGTAGTTAATAGTGTAGTTCCTGGTGTTCATGCTCTAGTTCCTGTGGTTCACACTGTAGTTCCTGGTGTTCATGCTGTAGTTCCTGCTGTTCATACTGTATGTAGTTTTCATATTCTGGTTTCTGGTGTTCACACTGTAGTTCCTGCTGTTCATAGTGTAGTTCCCGTGGTTCATACTGTAGTTTCTGTGGTTTGTACTGTAGTTCCTGGTGTTCATACTGTATTCCTTTGGTTCATTGTGTATTTCATTTAGTTCATACTGTAGTTCCTATAGTTAATCCTATTGTTCCAGTGGTCCATACTGTAGTTCCTGGTCTTCATACTGTAGTTCCTACAAATCTTTTAGTTCCCCTGTCCACTCCAGCAGCTCAGAGTGCCACCCGCAGCATCACTCCGTGTATGGATATTTAATGAGCTAACCTACTTCCAACCTAGCTTGCCAAAGTGAGCGCCATCTGCTGGGGCTGTCGCTCAGGCATTAACGCCGTGGGAAGTAAGCCGTGAGCCCTCTGGGTCCTAAATATTTAGTATGTTCTCTTGATATTTAATGAGCCGTAATTTAAAAAAAAAAAAGCAAGTGGCTGCATCGACCATGCTCAGACAATGGGGGGAGCCCTTGTCCCCTGAGTTTCATTGTCCCAGCGCTGAGACATAGGAGCTGCAACGGACTGAAGCTGCATCCAGCGTTGACGGAAATCAAGCCTACGCCGCGACAACCGCAGCGCTACGCACATCACCTTTACACAATGCGACTTGCATGGATCCCAACGCGAGGTCGACGTCTGAGCTGTCACTAATGAATCAATGAAACCCTGTTTTCTGTTGTCAGTATTTTCTTCTGTCCCTCAAACACTTCAGTCATCAAAAGCTAGCTCATAAATCGGAGATGATGCTTTGGACACGACAAACATAAAGTTATCCGATCCATTTATTGTCCAATCATGAGCCGGCACAACGGCCCCGAATAAGGCCACCAGTCAGCTAATGTGTGACACAGAGCGAAATGTCAAAGTTATGAATGCCACCTTCCGGCGTGATTGATTCTGATTAGTGAACTGCTGTACAACTGCTGTGTCCACATAATCAAAGCGCCCCCTTGAAGGACACACAGAAGGACACACAGGAGGACACTCAAGAGGACACGAGGGATGACATCATGGGGGATGGCGTCGCCTTAAATTTATGTACCCATCAAAGAATGATGAAGGGAGGACACACAGCCTTGCTGCTACACCGACCCCCATGCATCGCCTGTGGTTATGTTTCCAAACAGGGACACGTTGCTGCTGATGCAAAACCCTCCTAACATGGGTCCCCTGTTGTCTTTTTTGATTGTTACCTCCTACAGCACTCTGTTGACTCACTGGCCACATTATTAGATACACCTTATGTCAAGCCTTCATCAGGTTCTCATACTATAAAGATGGTCTTTGTGGTTCTAAACTTAGTCTGTTTCTCTAAAACCTCTGCCAGTCCTCCTGCTCAGGACTTCAACTGGTACTATTTGGGTGGTGGATTCTCAGCACAATGATTCTGATGTGATTCTAATGTGTTTAGGCAGATGCTGGAGGTCTAACACAAGGCACTTCACTGGACACACGCACAATCCCTCTGAGTCTAATCATCATCTCTATCTCAGTTCATTTTCATGTGTTTAAGAGGAAACAGGAGAGAGGAGCAGTGCTGCTGGGACTCAGACCTGCTTTGAGGTGACAGCGTTACCCAGTGAGACGCCTCTTTAAAGGATAAGTATAAAGGAGAGGACATTGAGGAGATACTGTTGTGAAGCGTCAGTCTCACTCAGGGATGCTGGTGTAGACGGATGTTTTTCTGGTTGTTGTCCTGACTTTTTGCCCCATGTCTTTTTAGGCCCTTTTGGATCACGCCCACTTTTCCTACTGGTTCTCACAGCACCCTCTTCAGGGAACTTAGCTGCCTTTATAGCAAGATTTTAAAGGCTGAGGTACACGCTGGGTCCGGGAGGTATTTTGCATCAAAAAAGCCTGGGGTGTCATCGCGGCAGTCAGTGGCTGCGTCGACGATGACATCACTCCTCCGCCTCAAATCATCCTACAGTGTGTTCCTCAGAGATCCACCTGTTTCTAGCCATTAAAAAAGCCGACTGTCTCACGTCATTGTTATTTAAAGCTGAGGATCCTGCTGCATCTTTGACAGAAAGGCACATACACACACCCTGGTTTTACAAAGACACACACACAGACAGATTGGTCTCTCTCTCTCGCTCTCTCAGTCTCACACACATACACAGCTCACAGCTGCACGGCGCCTGCGCCAAAAAAAGAAGATCGAGAGAGCAGAAGGGGGAGATAGGGAGAGAACGAGGTGAGCAGGGAACAGAGAGCGAATCATAGAGTGCGCGAGGAGCTAAAGAACGAGCGATGAAATTCCTCCGAGCCGTCTGCGTTCTCCTCTTCCTGCCTGATTTAAGCCTGAACAGCAGGTGAGTGAGGATTAATGCTAAGCCCTCATTGATTCCCCTGCATCCAGCCTGTCTTTCGGGGGCCACTGTGGCTTGATGTATGTACATGATATTCGTCGGCGGTATGAGGATGCGCTGGGAGCCGGCGAGGGACAGAGGGACGGGGGTGAGCGAGGCTTAGTGGCTGAACTTTTTCTTCATCCAGACTCAATAGGAAAAGAAGGAAAAGATTGCACAGGGCGGCTCTCAGACACAAACTGCTTTGAGGCTACAAGTTTTGTTTTCGTCTCCGCTGGGGCACACTGGCATGTCTGTGTGGGTTGCGGTGTCTGTCAGTGCCACTGTGGTGTGTGTGTGTGTGTGTGTGAGTGAGTGAGAGCTGAGAGTGTTTGGATACAGTAGTTCTATAAACGAGTGATTCTGTGTGCAGTGATTAAATAAGCCATTGATAAAATAGCGCATCTCTTTATCTTGCGTACCATAGCCTCTTTCTCTTTCTCACACACTCTCTCTCTTTTTTCCTTTCACTCTCTCTGAAGGATGATTTATCATGACGGGGTCACTAATTTGTCAAGCCGGGAAGGGTTTAACATAATATTTCAGGATTTGCTGCACCCTCCTTTAGAACCAAACCCATGACGTTGCACCTCAGAGGACGGAACACATCACTGACACTGACATTCTTAAACAGCTTGGGGACTCAAAACAGCGACAGAAAATTTTATCATTTAATATCAAAGTAATTAGTTTATTCATGCAACCATTTTTTTATCTGCTCATTTTAACACATCATGTACTGGGGACTATCCTGGCACTCACTTTCCCAGGGTGGGGGACAGAGGGGAAACACCATGGACAGGTCACCAGCCCATCACAGGGCAGACACACACACCCACACATAAACAATATTATTTAACCACCAGCATGTGTCTGGACTGAACAGGCATGGGAGAACATGCAAACTGTACACAGAAAGGATCCCAAGACCTTAGTGTTTTTAAGGCACAAGTTGTAACCACCACACCATTGACACCCATGTGTACACACTAGGGGTAAACAGACTGAACCCAACATCTGAAGTTATTGATTAAGCAGACATGTCCTAATGGACATCATCATCATTAATTCATTTGTTTAACGTTTTCAATTTAAAGAATTGATTAGGCAGTCCAACAGATTCCCTCGTTCTACTGCACATCACATTTTTTTATTTGGTGACATGGTGGCAACTCTGCCTTAGGTTTTAATTCTCAAAGAAGTATACACAGGTCCTTTCTGTGTGGAGTTTGCATGTTCTCCTTGTGTCTGCATGGTTTTGTCTTTAGGGTAAGTTGGAGGGTTGTGTCAGGATCTTCTGCATTGTGGTGCCTTTGTTGGAAACGTAGAAAGATTACGATAGTCGATCAGTTTATCAGTTACCATCAGAGTGTGGTGGATTAGATCCAGGTTTCAAATTTAGAGTCTACTGAAATTACTATTTGAACAAGGCCCCTAACCCTCATTGCTCTAGGGAGGCGTCGTCATGGCGGAACCTGTGTTTTCCCTCTAACCATTAAGTTAGGGTTCTTGTAAGCCACTTTGGATAAGAGCTTCTGCAAAATGACCTCATATAACATAACGTAACGTAATGAGGCATAACTTAAAAATCCAGTAAAGCACTTGATAGAGAAGTTAGATAAGAGCATGCTGCAGAGTTAAATGAGGCATAGTGGAGGAGTATGGATTATCATCTTCAAATCCTGCTTGTGAAAATGTCTATGTTCTGTGTGTGATAATAAACTGCACATTGGAATTTATATAAAGTTCAATATTAAAAACTGTTTCTCTCAGGACTGTAATTTTCATTGTTTATCTACTGACTCAGTGGTATTATTCCTCATAACAATCTGCACTTCAAAGTCCAAGCTGCGAGGCATTTCATACACAGCGCTGATGACTGTGACCTGTGTTTGGTTTGCCATAACATTGTGTGATGGATCAAGGTCTTAGGGTGGTAAACAGGTTACCATTACCATGCTTTGTATGGATGCTGGGTGCATCAGCCCGTTTCTGTCTCTGCTGTCGCGCTGATATAAGATTTGTGTGTTTGCTCTTCTGGGGGTCTAACTGTACATGGCATGCAGGAGGCAACCCCATCACCAAAACACTGATCATGCAGTCCAAGTATATACGGCAGGGGCCTCACGCATCTATTCAAAGTCAAAATTACTTTGAGGACAACCTTATTCTTGCTTCGCATTCTGACGAGCTGCCGTCTCCCTGACCCAGATAAAGACTTCAGATTTTTGTCGATGTTGGAAATTTTTGCTTTTAGAATATTTTCAGCGAGGCACCGTGCGACCTTTACTTCAGTTCGCTGCCTCACCCATCACTCCTTTTCATTTCCACTTGCACGCCTGCAGCGTTTCCCGTGGGAGCCCACGCTGCCTGTGATGACTCCGGCTTTGATGTAGAGAAAACTTGGCAGGCTCCTCTGGCACACTTGCTGGATTGCTTTTCAAAAAAAAAGAATTCTGAGTTGTATAGATGTTTGGGTTTAGGGAAGTCAAAAGATTCCTTCTGAATATGTATCTGCGAAGAATCAACTTGACCTCCAGCTCACCGCCGCACAATCGCTGCCTTCGCGATCCGTCAGCAAATCTGCAGGGTCTAATGCTGTGGAGTCGGATTAAACAGGTATCACTTTAGACGGGCGTCTTTGTGTTAATCAGAACAGGTCATAGGTGTCATAGATTGGTCCTTTATAACTTTGAGCATTGAACTCGAGGTCTTAATTGCTTCTCCAGTAACAACAACAGGGATGCGCCGAGGCATCGACATTGCGCTCAAACATTCTATTCTGCCTTTGGATTAATAGTGACCCTGAGGAAATGTTTCATTGTTGTTATGGCAACTGTAATTATTCTGTTCGTTGACTGAAAACCCTTCTATCTGATGCTGGAGTTGCAAAGTTTTTCGCTTGAAACCCAAAAATCCCAAACTTTAATTCAACAGGATGAAATTCGCGAACATTGCCTTAAGGTTCCTAAATATTCTGGTAGTCATAATATGATAAAATGATGATATTTAATATGCTTTTTTGCCCACTGTGATTAAACACGGAGGAATTTTCTTCCACAATAACCCTTTCATGCAGAGAAACATACATACACTGAGTAAAGTGACCACACTTGCCCGGACTGGTGGGTAGCTTTGTACACGGTGCCTGGGGAGCAATTGGGGTCAGGTGCCTTGCCCAAGGGCACTTCAGATCAGGAATCGAACCAGGACCTTCAGGTCGCAAGCTTAAATCCGATCCTCTACTTTGTTGGTTCCTGTACGCTTTACTTTAATGCTCAGGACTTTTACAGGATTAGCAAGGAGCAGGTCTCATGTGGGTGGTGGATGGTTCTTAGCACTGTAATGAGTTAGTGTGTTTGTGCTGCTGTGAGGTGGTTTAAGAGACTATGTTGTGGTTTTGTGTGTAATTGTTTGTATTATTTGGGGGTAATTAGTCATTGGTTCTTGTTATTGAATGTCAGTTGTGTTTGCTTGTGTCACATGTCTTCCTTTTGACTGTTGTCTAATTCACTCTCTCATTGGCCTCTTTGGAAGTTCCTCAGAGGCAAAGCATGACTAAAGTAAAACGACCTCCGTAGCCTCACCTCAATTGGGTGTAGTTCACAGGAAGCCCAACTCATGAGGATCCAGTGATATACAAGGAGGAAAACATAAAGTTCCGAATATATTTATTCACTACAGAATGTAATGAAGACAATCTTAAAAAAAAACGTTCCAACACTGCTACACGTACTTCATCATGTCTGATGGAATAATTAGGACCTGATGTTCCTTGGGGCAGCACAGTGGTTTAGTGCTCAGTTAGTTCGTTAGTTAGTTAGCTCAGCACTCAGGATTCCTGGTTCGAATCCGATTCTGAGTGGAGTTTCCATGTTCTCTCCATGTCCGCATGGGTTTCCTCCCACAGTCCAAAATGATGGATTCAAGGTAAACTGGATGTTCTAAATTGCCCCACATACAACGTGTGGCTGTGTCAGTAAGTGTGCCTAGCAATAGATCGGCACCCTGTCCTGGAAGCCCCCCTTTCCCCCCCCCTCCCGCAACCCTAGTAATGGAGTGAAAGGAAATGAATGAATGAACAAATGATGTGGTTCCATCTATATCTCAAAGATCATGACGATCTATTGTTCCTCAGACACAGGTGGAACGTGTCCATTAAAGCAGGAAGTGCAATTACAAAATCGGTCCGGTTCTTTTTGCTTTTTTCCGAGCTGTAAATCAGAATCTTATTAAACAAGCCGTGAGGAAGCTGAGGAAACCATGTTGCTGCCTTGCTCGCTGCCAACCCTTCCAGATATTCAGGATGAGATCATGCATGGCACCTCTTTATCTGCTGCTGGCTTCCCTCCCTCCCTCTCTCGCACGCCCGCAGCTGCAGAGCCCCGACACCCTGAGTTCAAACACGTTCACACCTCCATCTGTCTGTAACATGTGGGGTGAAACTGTCATTCAGAGGAGGATTGGATTTTGCTAGTTTTACAAAACATCACATCTCAGTCAGTCCCTCCCATAATGTAGGGATACACCCGGGGAGGGCCATGTTAACTTTTATACACTATGGGAAAATTACTTTTGTCAGTTTACTTAAACCTGTCAAATAAAATGAAGATGTTAATGGGGAGAACACGCAAAATTCCCTATTGCACCTAATACAGATCTATCAGAGTTCATATTGTAACTCAAATTTGATGAACAATACACAGTATGTGCTGACGTACTGCAACCGAGATCTGATTGTGTGTCAACAATGCAGGGATCATGAGTCCTGAACTCTATTGAAAAGCCCTTTCAAACCCTGTAGGGGTTCCATATAACTTATAAGAGCTGATGAGTCCAGCTCAGGCTGTGCAGCTGGACTTTTCCCAGCTGGATAATTCTCCTGCACAATATCGACTAATCTGCATTGTGTCCAAAAATAAACGACTGAGAAACAATTTCCTGAGCTTTGTAATGCTCTGTACGGATGCTGGGTGTATCGGCCCGTTTCTGTTTCGGCTGTCGGGCTGATATAAGGTTTGTGTGTTTGCTGTTCTGGGAGTCCAACTGATTGGGACTGGATCTAAAATAGCAGAACGTACAATGTCTCCGACTCACAGCACCATTGTGGGACATGTGCCAGGAGAAGACGGTTGCTTGTACGACTGCGAGCTGTACACGAGATTTATAAATAAATAACCAGCCATAAAGTTCCAAATCCCCAACGAGTGTAGATCAAACAAAACATTTCCTTTTCAGATAGAACGTGGTCTAATAATTCATAAATTGGTACTTAATTAGTCATCTGTATCACATGGCGGCTTCCAGTCTCGAAACTCCAGCTTCATCGGCATTTTAAAGCGTCACACAGATTAGTAAGAATGTTTACTAATCATTGTGCAGGATTAGAAGGACCCACATGCAGCACTCACTGTAAGGTCCTTCGTTTTGGAGGGTGAATTCATTCCATGTGACGAGCTCTGGATTCGTCTTAATAGATGAATTGAATCCATTAAACTGCCTCAAGGTGTAAATGTGTGTGTGTGTGTATTTGCTGCCTTGTGTTGTACGGGTTGTTCCAATGCCTACCAGTCTAGGCTCCACCTACCGCCAACAGTCCTGATTAAATTAAGTGTAGAAGGAGAATGATTTCAGTGTCATGTCTCAACAACATCGCAAATGCACCGCATGGACAAAGGTATTGGGACCCCACATGTCCCATTTTTAAATTTTGGTTCTTCCTATGCATCTATGATATCTTTCACCTCTCTACAAAGGCAGATAGCAAAATAAATCCAGCCCACATCACCCATTTTCAACCAGCCCACTCGCTGCCTAGATTATTGGTACTCAGGTGGACGGTTCTTGATGTTAGATGTGGGCCACATACATTCATTCATTCATTATCTTCCGCTTATTCCTTTATGAGGGTCGCCGGGGGGTTCCCCATGCCCATCCAGGGGAGAACGTCT
>JAOUQT010114562.1:0-19366 GCA_025769995.1 Xyliphius kryptos | reverse complement strand
GTTAGGAAGCAACACTGATTGTAAATCAATTTCACTTGCTGTTGTGCAAATGGAACAGACAACAGGTAGAAATGAGACTTGCACTTAGCAAGACAACTCCTATAAAGGTGTGCTTCTACAAGTGGTGACCACAGACCACTTCTCAGTTCTCATCCTCATTCTGGTTAATGGTTTGGTCACTTTTGCATTTGGTCAATTCTCTCACCATAGAGGTAGCATAAGGCGGAGTCTACAGCTCAAACAAGTTGCTCAGGTAGTGCAGCTTATTCAGGATGGCACATCAGTGCGAGTTGTGTTTGTCAGCACAGTGTCCAGAGCATGGAGCAGATACCAGGAGACAGGCCAGTACACCAGGAGAGAACATCCGTCCCCTCATGAGGAACATGCCCAGGTGTTGTAGGGAGGCCACTTATTTAAATTTGTCTTGAGGAATTTCCACAGAATTTTTCCACTGATTTTCTACCTTGATTTTGAGGATTTTTTCAAATCCAGACCTCCATGGGATAATAATTTCGATTTTTATTTTGGTCATTTTTATGTAATTTTGTTCTCAACACATTCCACTATCTACTAAATAAAGATTTTTAACTGTAATATTTCATTCATTGAGATCTAGGATGTGTTATTTTGGTGTTCCTTTTATTTTTTGAGCAGTGTATATTCCAAAAACTCATATATGAATAACATTTTTGGAACAGTTCACTGTTGCAGTGACTTAACCCTGTACAGCCCGGTCTTCTTTTGTGCAAAACTGAAAAGTATACTCCCACAAGGAAACATAGTTTATATATATTATATGTATTTATTAGGTACACCTTCTTCGTTCTACACTCACTGTCTATTTTTCTTTTTTAGTTCCATTGATCACTCTGTAGTACTTTAATTACATTCTGTAGTCCATCGGTTTCTCTACATAATCTGTTCTCTGATGATCAGGACCCCCCACAGAGCAGTTTTATTATATTGTCTGATGATCAGGTATTCGGTGGGGGATGATTCTCAGTACTGCACTGATGCTGAAACGGTTGAGTGTGTGTGTGTGTGTGTGTGTGTGTTGTGCTGCTGAACAGAGAACCGAACACCAATCAGAACAAACAGGTATCTGACCCACTTTTACCTTCATCCACCACCCTAATTATACCTGCTCTGTGGGGGTACTGATCATCAGAGAACAGATTATGTAGAGAAACAGATGGACTACAGAATGGAACTATAATACATACCGGCATATATACACTTAAACAAACAATATATATGAAAACAGAAAAGGAGACTCACAAATCTGCAGAGTTTAGCTAAACTGTAGTACAAACAAACGTTGATCTGGTAAGTACAGCTAATAAATTGGGCAATTAGTGTCCAGTAAATGTTGTTTATTATAAAGTGGGTAGCTCCGGTCCTAATTGGCTGAGCTGCTTGTTTAGCCGTGACATTATTTACAATAACCCACACCTCTGACCACTTCACATCCGTATAAATGAGTGATTAAAAATAATATTGTTCTCCCAAACTTTTTCATAAACTGTTTTGTAATGAGGCCACTAGATGGCAGTATTTGATTGTTAAAGAATCCGGAAAATTTTTTGCTTGCATCAGAGGTTCCCCATGCCCAATCAGGGGAGACGTTTCAGGCACTGGGCAGATACACCCAGGACAGGATGCCAGTATATCGCTGGGCACACTCACACACAAACATCCACTTTTTTATTTTTATCGTGTGTTAGTAACAGTTTTATAAAAGCAATAAGGCACTCGAGGTACCTTATTGCTTTACAGTGCAGTATTGGTAGTGCTGTATCGCCTTGTTGATGACCTACTCTAGGCTACGTTACTATATTGTTAAAACTTGACAATTTTTTTATACAATTTGCACACTTTGTTATTTACAGGGGAATAAGCAAATCAAACTACAAAACAATGACAAGAACAAAGAACATCTAACACATCAGTCTTACAAATATACTCTATTCTTGAATTTCATTCTGGAGGTAGATTCATTATCTTCTGCTTAATTCTCTACTAGGGTCACGGGGAGGTTCCCCACGCCCATCCATGGGAGAATGTGTCAGGCGCTGGGCAGAAACACCCAGGACAGGGCACCAATCTATCGCTAGGCACACTCCTTTACACAGCCACACACAAAATATGGGGCAATTAAGAGCCGGATCCATGTTTTTGGACTGTGGGAGGAAACCGGAGAACCCGGAGGAAACCCACGTGGACACGTGGTTGACATGGAAACTCCACCCAGACTGGGATTCGAACCGAGAATTATCATAGGCACACTTCAACAGTGAGAGACAAAATAAGAAAATCACATTTTAGGACTTTTAAAGGATTTATTAGTAAATTATGGCGGGAAATGAGTAGTTGGCCCAAAACAAGCAAGATTTCTGGCTCTCGCAGACTTGTAACTTCTGCTTCAAGAAGCTCTTTTAACCTCGTTATTGCTATAAAAGACCAATGTCCACAGCCTCAAACAGTCAGACTCCAAAGACCAAAGAGCTGTTGACACCAGGAAGAAAATTGTAGACCTGCATCAGGCTGGGAAGAGTGAGATCCATAATAATCTCTCTCGATCAGGGCCCCATGTAAGATCTCATTGTGTGAGGTCAAAACGATTATGAGAATGGTGATCATAAATACCAGGACTACATGGAGGGACCTGATGAATGACCTGCAGAGAGCTGGGACCAAAGTAACAAAGGCTACCATCAGTAACACACTACACCGAGTGGGTGCACACCTGCTGAAGACTTACAGAAAACGTGTGACCTCTCTCATTACCAACAAAGGTTGTTACAAAGTGGTGAGTTTATCATTTGCTATTGAACAAATAGTTAGTTTCCACCATAATTCATTCATTCATTATCTTCCGCTTAATCTTCTAATAGCACCGCGGTGGGGTTCCCCATTCCCATCCAGGGGAGAACGTCTCGGGCGCTGGGCAGATACACCAAGGACAGGGCGCTAAACCATCGCTGGGCACATACTCATTCACAGTCACCCACTATACGGGCAATTTAGAGCATTCAATTTACCTTTATGTTTTTGAAATGTGGGAGGAAACCCACGCAGACACAGGGAGAACATGGAAGCTCCACCCAGATCAAGATTCGAAATGGCAATCCCCAGCGCTGAGAGGCCAATATGTCAATCTGCTAACCACTAAGCCGCTATGCCACCCACTTTCCACCATAATTTAAATTTTAACTGAATTCTGTAAAAATCCCACAATGTAATTTCCTAGATTTTTTTTCCCTCCATTTTGTCTCTCATAGTTGAAATGTAGAAAATCACAGACCCTTCTCATCTTTCTAAGTAGGAAAAAACATTTTCGGCTCCACTGTATCCAGGCACCTAAGGCTGGCTGCATTTTTGTGCCACCCGGTATAACACTAAACCTTTAGTGATACAATTATACGATCTCACCAAATAAGCTAATTCATTTTAGCTACACAGATACAGTGCAGCAGGATGGCAAAGCGGATCATTCAGTCTCCTCACAGCAAGAAGGTCCTGGGTTTGATTTCCCAACACATGAATAGACAGATGTACCTGCCTTCGGAAAGTTTTAGAAATGTGCATGTGTTCCCTGAAATGTCTACCTCCAGATCAAAATCCAAGTAAATCCTCATCCCTAAATATAATAGGAAGTGCTGTCTGGGGGTGTGTTTATAATATTTAAGCAGAGTGGAAGAAGTACAAGAGACATTTACACACAGTTGATGGGATGAAATGAATTAAAATGGACAGCCCTTGGGATTTCTCTTCACTTGACGTCCCTTTGAAGCCTGTCTCTTTATCAGTGCCTGTCAAGTTGTTCTGCAGGGAACACTCCTACGCCTCTGCGTCTAATCTGTGTGCTGAATTTTGATACAGAAACAAAAATGTAACCCCTTATAACACAAGAGTGGATGAAGGTCTGCTTGGGATTTTTGAGAAACTCACATTGTTTGGGTATTTTTAGGGCCTCGGTGTCTCCAGACAGGACTTGGTGCATGACTCCCCTGAACTGGTACAGCAGCTTTAGGCTTTTTTCTTCCCCAACGCATGGATCATAGAAACCTGGTAATCCAGCCTAAAATACAAACGTACTCAATGCAGTAATCTCTCTATAATATACAGAGAAATTATTGATAAATAAACGTAAAAAAAAAAACAAAAAAAAACTGAAATATGCCCTTTAAAGAAACATTTTTTACTAGCGACCTGCAGTGTAGCATACGTCACATAATTAAGCTCTTCCCCAGTATAACGTTGCCGGACCTATTTCTGCCCCGCCAAAGTAAAGTCCGGAAGTATTCATGCAGTCAGCATATTGTTGAGCAGACTGTAGAAATGTTGGCAAACGAAAGTTACAGCTGTGTTGCGAAGTTTCAGAGCAACATTTTGGTTGGTGACATTTTTCCAGAAATATGAAACTGATAGAAACAGATGCAGGAATTTGTATAACATTGAAGTAATTGTTGTGAAGTGGTGGTCATGTTCGGAAACAAAGAGGAAATGAGGGGTGGGGCTCAGTCGTGCGTATTCCATGGTTCAGCTATATCTCTACCTCGATATAGAAGTTTAATTTACAAAAATTACTTTTTTCAAAAATATTAATTTCTTTTATAAAACTGATTGGCTAAGCTTTTTGCCCAGCAATGACATTATCGTCAATATTGCACACCTCGGAGCGCTTCACATTTGTATCAATGTATGTTACCTGTCTTACCTGTTCTATGCCCGGGTGGCGAACATTTTTACAGTACGTTTCATTATTTACACACTAATTTATTTGGCAGCACAACTTCATTTTCGTCTATAGAGATGTACACGCCAAGCACCCCGCGTCAACCCCACCACTCTACCCGCACCAATCGCTATAGAGATAACGCACACCAAGTGTCCCGCGTCATCCCCACCACTCTACCCGCACCAATCGCTATAGCGATAACTCACGCCAAGTTCCCCGCATCATCCCCACCACTCTACCCATACCAATCGCTATAGAGGTAACGCGCGCCCAGCACCCCGCGTCATCCCCACCACTCTACCCGCACCAATCGCTATAGAGATAACTGACACCAAGTGACCTGCGTCATCTCCACCACTCTACCCGCACCATTCGCTATAGCGATAACTCACGCCAAGTGCCCCACGTCATCCCCTCCACTCTACCCGCACCAATCGCTATAGAGATAATGCATGTCCAGCGCCATGTCATACCCTCCACTCTACCTGCACCAATTGCTATAGAGATAACGCATGGCAAGCGCCCCACAGTACTCGCACTAATCGCTATAGCAATAACTCAAGCCAAGCGCCCCACATCATCCCCTCCACTCTACCCATGCCAATCGCTATAGATTACACACGCCAAGCGCATTACATTACATTATATGTAAGCCTATAAATGGGAATAAAAGGAACATAAGAACATGCAGGACTGATCTTGAAAGCGGGACTATATAAATGGAACTGGTGGAGCGCATGTTGACCTTGGATGCCTCAGTGAGGATGAGTTTGGAATCCTTCACCAGACACTGTAACGGCACAGTCACATCAATCACTTTGGCTCGCTCCTGTTTCTGATTGCTGTCCATTACGAATTTGCCATACCAGGCATTTAAAATGATGAGACCTGAAAACAAGACAAAGTAGAAGAGTTGATGTACATAAAACATGGGGGGCTGTTGTAGGCAGGTGGTTAAAGAACCAGTCTGGTGACCAGTCTGAAGGTCCCCGGTTCGATTCCTAGTCCCACCAAGTATTACTGCATGGATGGGTTAAATGTGGAAATATACATTCCTCTGTGTGTATAGGGGGGTAGATGGGCAAACATTAACACTTATAATTTAACATGTATGTAATAGCCTTTTATTTAATGCCTACAGGTGAGTGATTCTTAAAGCAAAGCTCAATCACCCATTTTAGATTCCTCTGCGTCAATGATTCTGCGTACAGACTCTTGCATCAGCAAAACCTACAAAGAAATAACAGTATATGTTTATATGTCTATTGAAATGAATTAAAATTCGAAACTGAATCCCTTTATAGAGGTTAGAGGAAGTGTAGAAATACTGACAGCAGATTCAGCCTCCTGCTTCTTCTTACAAATATCAGATGCAGAATTAACCCTCTGCTTCTCAAGATCCCTACAACACAAAAATATTCACATATGAGTATTAAGTCCTTTTGAAAACACGTGAAGCTATTTTTTGATTGTTTTGGTGAGGTAAGAAAACAAAGCCATTCATCATACAGTAACATTTTGACTGAATTATTCGGGCTGAATTGTGTAATTCTGGACCAACAGTTGCAGTAATTAAGAATTAAGTATGTGTGACTTTTATTATTATTAATATAAATGTTATTTTGCCATTTACGGTTTTCTTTAGAAACAATACATAAATTAACTGTTTAAACATTCAGCTATTATTTTTATTTCTTCATTATCTTCCGCTTAATCCTCTATTGGGAGGGAATATCCATCCAGGGGAGAATGTTTTGGGCGCTGGGCAGCTACAGACTGCCAATCTATCATTGAGCACACACCTACACATATACAGACTATATGGGGCAATTTAGAGTACTAAATTTACCTTGGATTCATGTTTTTGGATTATGGGAGAAAATTAATATTTTTATTAAAATTAATATTTTAATCGGTCTACCTTTATCAATTAGTTAACTAGTCTAAATGATTAATTTTCTTCCAAAGAAAAGAACTGATAATCTCATGCAAGTTCATTTTATGGTATGACGACAAACTGCAAAACTTTACTTTCCAGCAGAGTAACATAAGAGGGCTAATTCAAAAAGCCATGTAACTTGCAAAGAAATCCACAATTTTATTAAACTCTTTATCAAAGTTTTCCATATTAACCAAAGTGCAAGTCTCCGCAGAAACACTAATCAAATTTATTAAAACTACATTTGCTGTGTATTTGACATTCCATACACAATGAGTTGTGCTTAAAATGATAGCAAAAATGAAGGGATGTCTCATCATGTCCAACATGCACCAAGGACACAGAATAAGCTCAGGATCCAAACAATTACTCAAATATCTACTGATTCAATGGAAATTCTAAGGTAGAAGTCTTTTTCATGGAAGAACACACATGTGCTGTACATGATCATACTTTTCATTTGGCCAACATTTTGTATTATCCCTTTTTTTGTATTTGTCTTAAGTAATATTTCAAATTTTTTAAGATGCTGAATTTGGGATTTTCACAAGTTATATTCATTTTCACAAGTCAGTTATATCATCAAAATTGAAAGAACTAAACATTTGAAACCTACCATTCTATGTGTAATGAATGAATATAAAACACAAGTTTTACTTTTTGAATGGAATTGCTAAAATAAATCTTTTTCATGATCTTCTAATTTTATGACCAGCATAATAACATTTATCTATTGTACTAGTGCATTATAACAGTGATTGTTCTGTTGCCACTTCTCGAGGACAATCTAGCAAAACAGATGTGTAATATCAATGAGTGTTCTCATGGATAAATAAAAGTTAATACAAATATAATAACATACAAACTTAAGAATCTTTTCAGCATCTCAAACTATGTGTGATACTATGATCTGAGTCAGACCTCAAATAATCAACATGACATTTTACCAGAGTGCAATGAATGTGACAAAATGTCAACATTGGCGCCTGCCAATACTGCATGTCATCTTATTTGCTAACAGCCTGGATGCAGGCAACAAGGCAAATATTGGTCAATGGTGATGTTTCGCTAATGAATCAGTGCATTTGTAGTTTTAATAATGTTTTGTGAGTACTGTTAATGTACCATATTGATTATACCATATTTAACAGTTAAATACATTGTACTTACTTTTGCTTTTGACTGTGTACATAAGGAGTAATTATAAGCTTCTGGACTGCTAGATAGATGACAAGGGGTCCCACAGTGGCATAAAACACAGCACTAGGCAAGACTTGCTCAGTCAGGTGAATAGGAAAGAGGTAAGTCTGACTGGCTCGGTTGAGTCTGCAAATAAAGGTAACAATAAATAGATCAACTGAATCGTGACTGCAAAACCTCCAAATATTTTCAGAAAAAAAAAAGTTTTGATCTAATGTTTTAATTTAGTAATTAGGCACCAGTTGAATTTATACCTATAAATGCCCTTACAGACACACTAATTCTTCCACTTCCCAAGTACCTACAAAACAAAAATGTGGCACCTTGATTCCCTATATAGCTTCCAATTATTCCTCTACTAGAGTTGTGGGTAGAACATATCAAGTCCTGGGCAGATGCCAAATCTATCGCTGGGCACTCTCACACACACAAACTATATGGGAAAATTTGGAGCATGTTTTTGGACTGTGGGAGGAAACCAGAGAACCTGAAGGAAATACACGAGGAGAACATGGAAACTCCACCCAGATCAGGATTCGAACCGGGAATCCCAAGCGCTGATAGGTGAACGTGCTAACCACTAAGCCACTGTGCTACCTGAATCCCTATCATGTCGTTGGAAAAGCTAATGAGTTCCTGCTCTTCTACCATTAACTGTTGCTATGACCATCGAACACAACGCCTTAAATGGATTGGGGTCTTGGCGAGTACCTACAAAGCTGAAACTCTGCTCTGTCATTCCTTATCGTGTCCTCGGAAAACCTACTGATAAATTCACCTAAGAAAACAACTGCGTGGAAACCGTAGTGACAACCCACACTATATTCATTCCATATATTCATTTCAGATTTTTAATTTCCACAAACCTCACTGTATAATAACACATTCCTTTGAAACTCCAAAGCCTTCACTCGTTCATAAACAATTGTCTTTCAACTTTTACATTATCAAGTTCTTCACCGTAGCACCTTAGTTAAAATAACGACGATAAATTATTGTGAAATACCAAACACTCAACAATCCGACACATTTAGTCAGATGTCTTTTTTGCTGTTGACGTGCAAGTCGTAGCATGCATTGCAACATAAGCTTCACATTAGCAGCCTTGCATAGTTCCCACCACTCTACCCGTGCTCCAATCGCTATAAGCCAAGCGCTTCGCGTCCTTCCCTCCATTCGACCCATGCGCCAATCATTTTACACCAATAGCCTCACATCATACTCCCCCCTCTACCTGTGTACCTGTTACTATAAAGATGACCCACATCAAGCACCTTCTATTTATTATATATTATGAATGTGATTATTATTATTATATATACATACAAAAATAACCTAATTTATTATATTATACAATGTATTACCAAAGTGAGTAAACGCCTCACATTTCTGCAAATATCCTGCAGAAATGTATATCTGAACAACACAAAGTGACACTTTGACACAATGACAAGTAGTCTGTGTGAAGCTCAAAATAACTCAATATACAGCCATTAATGTCTAAACCACCGACAACAAAAGTAAGTACACCCTATAGTGAAAGTTCCTGAAGGGTCAATATTTTGTGTTGCCACCATTATTTTCCAAAACTGCCTTAACTTTCCTGGTCATGAAGTTTAAGAAGTATTAACCTGATTTTGAGGGAGACACCTTGCGGAACTCCAATGCTGACTGTTGCTGAGATCACACTGTGTCTGCTAATCTTTCTCTCTGCACCATATTCCACCACAGTTCCAAAGAAGCCAGTCCTACAACAGCAGAGTAGTAAAGCAGAGTTAATTGAGGTGCACAAAAATTACTGCTGTTCATACAAAACTAGAATTCTGTATATCTGGCTCACTTGACCGAACCCTTGACCTTGGTCTGGTCTTCATCTTGGAATTTGTACTGGTAGCTCATCATTAGGTAGGAATGAGGAATGCCAAGCTGACCAGCAAAATAGTGACACAGATTGTTATGAATACAATTTTCAAAATATATTTATATCGTTGGCATAAATGGAAACCTCACCTGGAGGGCCAGGGTAAAATGGCTGGTTTTAGTGTCTCGTACAATGCTGGTAGTCATGGCTGAATCACTGCCCCAGCGCCACTGTAGGTACCCCATGGTGTTCTGATCTAGGTGGCGGGCCATCATGGTGCTGGCACTCGGTTTCACACCCCGAGAGGAAAACTGCATACCACACTGAGCGGTCACAAAGCTAAAAAACATATTTATAATAAATATCACAAAAGGAATCAAGGTTTGTATTAAATTCAGTTATGGAAACTCAGTACCTTTACTCAAGTACTAAACTACAAGTACTTGTTTCTAAAATGCAGAGAGTATTTCGGTACATTTGCCTGACAGCTTTAAATGTAATTTTAATTGTAATTTATAAAGTTTAAACATTTTGATTTTACAAATTAGATATAATAAGGGGGAACAGTGGTGCAGCAGTTACAGCAAAAAGGTCCGAGTCATCTATAGTAAGCCATAACGCTTGTATTAATTATACCAGTGGTTTCTAACCTCTTTGGATTATGTTATCTAATAAAAATCTGTTTAATTAAGTGTCTCGGATATTTGATTTGATTTATTATTTAAATAACAGCACCAATCCACACAATCCACATCAATTTTTAGTCCAAAATTAGTTTAATTGCTAATTTTCATTATTATTCATTCATTCATTATCTGTTTTTTTCCTAAACTACTGACTTATGATGTTTTCTTATTTGTAAGTCGCTTTGGATAAAAGCATCTGCTTAATGGCTAAATGTAAAGGTATGTAGCTAAATAAAGAACCTCCACCTCTGGCATCTTTAACAGAAATTGTTTGATTTCATATATAAATGTGAAAATGTACGTTATGATTTAAAACTTTTAGCTGGTAACGTACTGTTAAGAGTAATGCTGTATCAGTATGTTATATATTTATTATAAAAATGTATTTAGTTATAACAAATAATCGTCAGAATAAGAATGATTCATCAATCCACGGGTGATTTATTCATTGCAGGAGCAACTGCATCAGACCGCATGCACGGCCCATGCATGCACATTTATATGGTTTGTGTCCTGAAAATTGAATATAAACTCAAAACAAAACTGGCTAAAAATGACCTACCAGTGTGCAGTAACATTTCGGAACATTTTCATTCCAAAAAAAGGCCCTCGAATGTCTCCTGCCCCAAACTCCAGCTTGAACAGAGAACATGAGGAAAATACAGATGCCATTCACTCAACACCAGATAACAGTTCTTATCTTTAATTGAAATATAGTGAGTGATAAAAATCGCACCTCTCCCCAGCCTCGTGTGGAGGTGACTCGTCTCAGGCACAGATTAATATTGCCTCCCCCGTTACCGTTGTGTGTGGTCAGGGATCCAGAAAGGACAGCTGTGTCCGTGTTGGTTAAGGGAGCCTATAATACACACACGGTTCACACACATGCACCATGTAAATAAATAAGCAGAATAATCTAGACCAGGGGTTCTCAAATGGTGGACCGCTGTAAAAAAGTGTCACGGACAACTTGTAATTTTTTTTTTTTTTTTTTTTTACAATGCAGCACAACCTCTGTTTTCATTGACTTTGGATATCACCGGATTCGGAGTTTGTGGATTTTCGCCGGTTGCTTCGGATTTAATTGGCCTAGACACCACGCACCGTCACTGTTAAATTTCCCTTGCAAAGTGAAAGTGAAGAAAATGCATTACTTTTAGCTCTATCATGGAACCAAAAAGGTTTCCAGATCCAGCAGCCCATCAAGGAAAAAAAGCAGAAACACGATTGAATTGAAGGAAATCATTAAAAAATACAAAAACGGCATTAGGATCACTGAAATTGGCTGCAGGTGTGAACCTGGAGTATTTGAAATGTGGATTATTGAGGAAAGGTTTCACAGTTTCTTAAATTTACTGCTCTTAAATTAACTTTGCATAAATGTGTTTTTTTGACCATCAGAAAATGTGGGTCCCGGGCTGAGACCTGTTGAGAACCCCTGATCCAGACATTAGGATTAAAGAAAAAAACTATTTTTTTTGTTCAAATGGCCTGATTTTACAAAAACTGCTCTTGTATATTGTTCATTATTTGCGTTGTGTCAGAATTAGTAGTCATAGTAATTAGTAGTCATTTTATTGGCCAGATTTTGAAGAGGTGATGATTTTAAAATGAGTTGAATGTTTGAGCCTGTACAGTACTTACAGTTTTCATATGGCTTTGCTTACTTCAACAGATTGTGATATGTGCATTCGGCTGATCTCGATGTGAGGAAAACCTCCACCTGGCACTTCCTCGAAATCTTCTTCATACCGATCAAAAAGGTCTGTAGCGTCTATCCCCACACTGATGGTGCCCTGAATACAAATAGAAGACCATAAGAGAGAGAATATTGAATCTTTACTCTAAGATATTCATTATGATGGACATGATATTGGCAGGACACCTCTGGGTCATTGATGGGAGCACTGCTTGTATACAGCTAAGAAATCAGTTGAAGCTTTCCTGAGATATTCCCGTTTTTCTGAGCCAAAAATTCCCATTCATTTTGCATTATGGTGATGTTTGTACTCCTATAACTCAGCCAATTTTAGAGATGACTGCAGCCAGTCTTGTGAAAGCGCAGAGTTGTTCACTCATAATTACTTTTCAAAATTGGCTCCTATGGAAAAAATCTGATTATAAAAGTGGTGTAGCTCTGTCAATTTTTTAACTGCAAACAAGAAACTCACCCTGTCACACCTGCCGATGGCCATTGTTTTAATCCATTGATTACATTCCAACTCTGAATCAATCCTATTGAGGTGACCCACCAGCGTGTTTATACATATATATGTATGTGTGTGTGTGTGTGTGTGCCCTAGCAAGCACATTTTGGTCTCACTTATATATTTTTTTTCAATAGTTTGAGATACTTCCACTGTTCCAATTCCAAACTGTCTTGACCATTTATGTGACCATGGCTTATAGACACCCGATTATCCAGCCACGTCCATTTTTTTTCTGTACTGCTGTAATATACGTATACATTGTGTCTGCTACGGCCAAGTTGCGATCACACTTGCATTTTGTTTAGGAAATGCACCTCTCTAGTTACACACATGGACAAAATTGTTGGTAAACCTTGATTAATAAAAATGCAAAAAAATGAACAAATGAAAGCCAGACACTGCTTTTCAATCATGCTTCAACAGAATTATACAAAAAATAAAACAACAACAAAAAAAAGGGCCTGGACAAGCTCTTGCACAACCTTTTGAGGCAATCACTGCAATCAAATAATTCCTGTAACTGTCAGTGAGGTCTGCGTCTCTCAGCAGGTATTTTGGCACACATTTCTGGATGTTCTTTGTTTTCCACCTGTAAACATTGCTGATGTGCCTTGGCAAAAAGTTCCATTTTTGTCTCACCTGTCCATAGGATGTTCTTAGAGAAGCTTTGTGGTTTGGTAAATTCCAGTCTGGCTGTTTTAATTTTTTCTTCAACAATGGTGTCCTCCTTGGTTGTTTCCCATGAAGTCTGTTTTGACACAAACACTGAATGGTGGTGCGATCTGACACAGATGTTCCTCCAGCCTGAATTTCACCATAAATGTCTTTGGAAGGTTTTCTGGGCTCTTTTGTTATTATTTGTATTATACGTCTCTTTTGATCTGTCATCAATTTTCCTCGTGCGGCCACCCCCATGGAGGTGGGCTACAGTCCAATGGAACTTAAATTTCTGAATAATATGTGCAACTGTAGTCACAGGGACATCAAGATGCTTTGAGACAGTCTTATAACCTTAACCTTTTTTACGATTCTCTATAATTTATTTAATCTCTTGAGACGACTTTTTCCTTTGCTTTTCCTGCTCCATACACAGTGTGGTACACACTGTGTTACCAAACAGCAAAGAAACTACCTGTAGCTCTACATATACGACCACTGACTATAGACACCTAATTAGTGGACACATCTTGATTGAAAATGTCCCTTTGGTCACATTTTCAGGGGTACCATCACTTCTGTCCAGGCCTGTAAAATCAGTTTATTTTTGTTTTTAATAATTCTGTTGAAGCATGTTTAATTTTTATAGCATTTTGAATTAACTATTAACTTTTTTATAATTCAAGTGTTTTTCTTTCATTAACTAATGGGTACCAACAATTTTGTCCATGTTTTTTTAATTCGTCAGTATCTGTCTGTGCTTTCATTTAAATGTCTCTAATGTTCCTGATCACACGTGGTGTTCTCATTTACAAGCATATGGCTTTGGATAAAGGCATTAGTGAAATAAAAGGTCATGCTCAACACGTGTGTGTGTGTTTGTATAAGAACTATTTAATAATCCAGGTTAAAATAGTTAAAAGTTGTGATTTGCTGTCCAACTCCAAATAAATAGATGATGGTCCTGAATGTTATTATATGTACACATGTGATCGGGCTAATCTAATTAACCAAATCTGAGTCCAAACTATGTAGTATGGCTGCATAAAGTTGAAATGAGGTCTCCTAAGGTCATTCTTTTTTCGTTTGAGCCACGATGCACTTCCCCAAAAAAATGCTATAAAGATCAGACTCATTTTCCTGTAATAAAAACTCCATTCATCTGACTACATTGAACACTAATTAAAAAGATAAAGGAATCTGTCCTTCACATTTAACCCATCTGTGCAGTGAAACACTTACATTGAGTGAAGTGAGCACACGTGTCCGGAACGCTGGGTGGCCATGTATATGGCGCCCGGGAATTGGGGTTAGGTGCCTTGCTCAAGAGCACTTAAGCCGGCGTACTTGGTGGGACCGGGAATTGAAACGGGGACCTTCAGGTCCCAAGCCTGGTTCCTTAACCACAAGCCTCTTTTTCCAAGAAATTGCTCATGTTTAATATTTTCATTGAATATAATTTTTTTTCGGATAATAATTATAAGTGGGTGGCTTAGTGGTCAGCATGTTAGCCTCTCAGTGCCATAGGTCATATTAATGCAGAATAAAAAAATGCATAAAGCAAAGCAAAAAACACCAAATATTTATTAATAAAATTTTAATGTATTATTTTTTTAGGGATGAACACAGAGTAGCACCGGCAATCATTGGAAATAATCTGGATAAAAGGTAAGTCCTGTATCATGTAGCTTTACATTAAAATAGTGTTCACTAGGTTTATAAACTGACAGAGTTTATCTCAGTAAAACAAAAGGACTGCTGTTCTATGAAATGCTATATAAATGAGACTGAATTAAAAAACTGGTACTACAATTTTGTTGTGATATTTGTAGAATATGGCAAATAAACTGTTTAGAATTATGTATGTCAACCTTATGCACACGGTACTGAGAAATAACTTTCATTGAAAACAGGTGTTTATTTAGTCAAATTGCTACAGTTGTATAAAGTTAACTGTAATCTGTACCATGCATTTTGGAAAACTGTATGCTTTTAAAAAGTTGGTGTGTGACATCACCGGTGGAATACAGTAAATATTATTCAAATAGATAAAGAGGACCAATCTGCAGTGACTGTGGGGGAGTCTTTATCAATAACATTCTGCCGTTCAGATTTAAGTCAGAGGCAAAAGAGACCACCAAAGGCTGCAAAGCGCAACCTGAACCAGTCATCAGAAGTGGGGATTCTGACTGGGAGACACTGGGCTCTTAAACACCTCTCGTTAACTTCTCTATATGCTCATATTGATGGAAACACACGCCGTGTTATGGCAGCGCGGCAGCCTTTATGTGTACAGCCTTTATATGGTGTGGGAAGAGAAATCAATGAGACAAGAGTGGGAATTCTGGTGACTTCCATCGACCGAACGACGGCAGTTTGAGTGTTAATACTGTCTGTCTCACTTTCCACATAATATAGTTGTTCATCATCCGGCACGAAGTGAGTGCCACAGATAACGGAATGTGGACTTTTAAAGCTGAAAAACTTTGTCCACTTTTTGATCATTTCTGAGCTTTTGGGTTTACGTTTGCTTCTCAGCATTCCAATTCGAATCCCAATCTGGGTGGAGTTTCCATGTTCTCCCAATATCCCCGTGGGTTTCCTCTGGGTTCTTAAGTTTTCTCCCACAGTCCCAAAACATGGATTCAAAGTAAACTGAACGCTATATATTGCCCTGTATAGTGTGCATTTGTGTGTGTGATTGTGTCAGGGAGTGTGCCCAGGGATAGATTGGCGCCCTGTCCAGGGTGTATCTGCTCAGCGCCTGACATTCTCTCCTTGATGGGCATAGGGAGCCCCACTGCAACCTTTATTAAGCCAAAGATATGAACAATGTCTTCAACGCCTTGGCTTCTTGTCCACCATTTATGTCACGTATGACGTATATACAAAAGCTATAGTGGCTAAATTAAAGTCTTTTAAGGCATATTAGTTGAATTTGAAGGGGAAAATGATTCTGGAGTGGAGTGGTAGCTCAGTGGTTAGGGTGTTGGACTATCAATCAGAAGGTTGAGGATTCAAATCCCAGGTCCACTAAAGTTACCAATGTGAGTCCTTGAGCAAGACCCTTAACCCTCATTGCTTCAGGGTCCTGTTTCAACCCTGTGTTCTGACCCCAACCAAGTTGGTATGCTTGTAAGTTGCTTTGGATAAAAGTGTCTGCTAAATAACTAAATGTAAATATCGATAATGACAAGTTAGGAACGTATGCTGTATTTATGTATTTTACAATTGTATATTGGACTTTAAAACATTGGGAGGTTATTCAACATGAGAGTCTGACTTTAAAAATGTTTTTCTGCAGCTATGGGGAAAAAATGGGAAAAAACACTCCAAAATATCCAGTCTTCTTAAATAGATTGTATTTATTCCATCCATACCCATCTGTACAAAACGTTATGTAAATCTTTATACTAATAATAATTATAACAACTATTTTACCATGCACTTTATTGTATTTACATGTAAATAATCTCCATCTTGCACATCTAGTTAGATGTTACTGCATTTCGTTGGCTTTGTATTTGTTTACTCTGCTCAATGACAATTGAGTTGAATCTAATTTAATGTACTCTAGGTGGAAGCTTTCATAGCTACAATAATCAGTAAGGAATGTAATAACTTCTATAGATGTAATGTATAGGTGTCTTAATATTTTTGTCCACATGTTATTGTCATTAAAAAACAGCACGGTGCATCACCTTGGGATTCGTCCTATGCTGTAGCCTCCTCTCATCTCTCTCCCGCTGCAGGCGCTCGTACTCTTCCCTAATCTCAGCAGGTGTTCTTTTCCTCTCAACCACCTGAAAATCAAAAATATACTTAAAAATCCACCGCTTGCAGACGATTTACATCATTTAAAATGATTAATGTGACTATGTTCATCATACCTCCCATCCTTCAACCTCCAGACCTTTCAGACCGAAGAGGTCATAAATGGCGCGAGACTGTGGGTCAGTAAGAACTAAGCAGGGTATAGAATTACTGACTGCTGTTCTGTTAAACACGATTGTATTAGACAGTGTACTGGGTGTAAGTTTAGAAGTAAATTACCTTTATATGCTTGATGTACAACATTAAAAAGCTGCTCTGCCTGCCTCTTGAGCTCAGGGTCTCTGTGTTTGTCTGGGTGGTACAGCATGCACAGCCGCCGGTAGGAGGCCTTCAGCTCATCCTGAGTAGCCTGAGGGAAAGGATCAAATTAAGTTTCGAAGCATGATTCATTACCAGGTGTAGGGTGAGCAACACCTCAAAATACAGGAATTTTAAGTTGGAAAAAACTTGAGTTGGAAACATTTATAAAGAAAAAAAGTATTAAGTCAATGAAATATTTATATGCGCGCGCACACATACATGGATGCATACACTTATACAAATGCATACACAAATTTCAGCAACCCTTATCACATACCTTGACTTAACAATGACTTGTTACATGATCTATTTTGCCTATTGTACTTACACACAGGAATCCTCCCCATTTAACCCTTCCCTGCAGTGAAACACACACATATGCACATACTGAGTGAAGTGAAGTGAGCCTTGCCCAATGGCACTTTAGCCATAGTACTAGATCGAACCGGGGACCTTCAGGTCGCAAGGCTGGATCCTTAACCACAAGCCTATGACTGTCCCTAAATGTAATTTTTTTTTTTTTTTATTTTGCATCTTCATCCTGCCAACTTCCTTTAAAATCCACTCTATGATTATAGAGTGTTAATCACGCAGGTAGAGCATAACTTAAGACATCATACACATCTAAGTGAACGACACGGTGGCTCAGTGGTAAGCACATTCGCCTCTCAGCACTGGGGATTCCCGGTTCAAATCCTGATCTGGGTGGAGTTTCAATGTTCCATGTTCTCCCCGTGTCCGCGTGGGTTTCCTCCAACAATCCAAAATTATGGCTGCTTTAAATTTCCCCTATAGTCTGGGTGTATTTGCCCAGTGCCTAAAACGTTCTCCTCCGGAAACGGCATAACACGAGACTTTAATGGCTGATAAGTACATTTACATTGCGTCATTTAACATACGCTTTTATCCAAATGAGAGGACACAAGTCAGTAGTTAAGAAGAAACCAGCTACGCTGTAGTACCTTCAAACCTGAGCATTACACAATCTGGCTGCTTTTTTATTCTATTACTTTTTTATAGTGCCAAGCAAGAGATGTGTTTAGAGAAGTTTCTTAAAAATGCTGGGTGACAGCCTTACGGATAGTGTGGGGAGGAATCACCAGAACACATTCATCACTAGAGTGCAGTGAATGAGTAGGAGTGTATTTAGTAAAGATGGACTGAAGGTAAGAGGATGCAGATCCAGAGACTGTCCTGTAGGTCAGTCAGTGCCTTGAACTCAATGCAGTAGCTCGAGGGAGTCAATGGAGATGGGATAAGATGAGGACTTGGACCAGCAGCTGAATAGCCTGTTCGGTTAAGAAAGGCCTGATCTTTCTGACATTGTACAGAATGAATCTGCAGGAAAGGCCAGTTTTAGTCCGAAAGTTTAAGATGAGTGTCAATTGTGAAACCATGGTTACGGACCGAGTCAGTTAAGGAATTTGTGGAGCCATCAATTTGGAAGGTCAGGTCATGATGAATTGAGGGTTTGGCTGGATACTCTCAAATCATAAAAGTTAGTAAATGCCAAGTACCTCACATCATCCCCTCCACTATAATCGTGCGCTATACGACAAACGCCTTCTACTCCACTATCTACCCCTGCACCTATCGCTATAGAGATGACCCACACCAAGCGCAATATGTTATTTACACACCTTTTGTGCATGTTGAACATGATGAGACGTGTCCCTTATCTGTTTTATTTTTTCTATTATTTTAAGAACAATTCATTGTGTATGGAATGTCATTCATTCATTCATTCATTCATTCATTATCTTCTGCTTATTCCTTTATGAGGGTTGCGGGGTGGTTTCCCCATGCCCATCCAGGGGAGAACGTCTCGGGCGCTGGGCAGATACATCCAGGACAGGGCGCCAATCCATCTCTGGGTACACACTCCCTCACACAGTCACACACACACACATACACACACTATACAGGGCAATTTAGAGC